>PVJN01006224.1:36911-64869 GCA_004026805.1 Lasiurus borealis | reverse complement strand
ATCCATGAATCTTGTTTATCCTTTCAAAGAACCAGCTCTTTGTTTTGTTGATCTTTTGAATTGTTTCTTTGGTCTCCAAGTTGTTTATCTCCGCTCTGATCTTCACTATTACCTTCCTTCTGCGTACACTGGGCTTATCTTATTGCTCTCCTTCTAGCTCTTTGAGATGTAGGGTTAGGCAATTTATTACCTTTGTTTCCTGTTTTTTTTTTTTTTTTTTTTGCAGTAGGCTTGTAGGGTTATTAACGTTCCTCTTAAGACTGCTTTCACTGTGTCCCATAAATTTTGTATTGTTGTGTTGTCATTGTCATTTGTTGCCATGATGTTTTTTATTTCTTCCTTGATCTCTCTTGTTGCCCAGTGATTGTTTAATAACATTATGTTTAGTCTCCATGTGTTTGATTTCTTTCTATTATTTTTATTATAGTTGATTTGCAGTTTTATGTTACTCTGGTATGAGAAAATGCTTGATATGATTTCTATCTTCTTGAATTTGAGGAGACTTTTCTTATGACCCAACATATGTTCTATATTTGAAAATGACCCATGTGCACTGGAGAAGAATGTATATTCTGTGGCTTTGGGGTGAAATGTTCTGAAGATGTCAATTAATTCCATCTGGTCTAGTAAGTCATTTAGGATTGATGTTTCTTTGCTGATTTTTTGTTTAGAGGATTTGTCCAGTGGTGACAGTGGGGTATTAAAGTCTCCTACTATGATTGTATTGCTCTCAATCTCTCCCTTAATACCCTCCAGGAGTTTTTTTTTTAATGTATTTAGGTGCTCCTCTATTGGGTGCATATATGTTTACCAGAGTTATATCCTCTTGTTGGATTGTTCCCTTTAGTAATATGAAGTGGCCTTCCTTATCTCTTGTTGTTTCCTTTACTTTGAGATCTAATTTGTCAGATATAGGTATTGCAACCCCAGATTTTTTTTCAATTTCATTTGCCTGAAATACTGTCTTCCATCTCTTCACCCTCAATCTGTGTGCATCTCTTTTCCTGAGGTGGGTTTCTTGCAGACAGCAGATATGTGGATCATGTTTTCTTATCCAGTCGATTACCCTTTGTCTCTTGATTGGAGCATTTAATCCATTTATATTTAAAGTTATTATTGATAGGTATTTATCCGTTGCCATTTTTAGTCTTTAGCCCAGAGTTCCTTCTTCACTTCCTATTTCTTTTTATTACAGCAGACCCTTTAACATTTCTTGCACTGCTGGTTTGGTGGTAATATATTCCCTTATTCCTTTTTTGTCTGTGAAGCTTCTGATTTCACCTTCAATTTTGTTTCCAAGTCTTGCAGGGCACAGTATTCTTGGATTCAGACTCTTCCTTTGCATGACTTTGTATATTTAATTCCATTCCCTTCTGGCCTGATGAGTTTCTCTTGAGAAATCAGTAGATAGTTTATGGGGGTTCCTTTGTAGGTAACTTTCTGTTTCTCTCTGGCCACTTTTAAGATTCTTACTTTGTCTTTGGTGTTTGCTAATTTAATTATAATGTGCCTTGGTGTCGGTTTGTTGGGTTTCACTTTGCTTCGTATTGTGTGAGCTTCTTGGATTTGTGTGGGTTTTTTCTTTCCTATATTGTGGAAATTTTCTGTCATTATTTCTTAAAACAGGTTCTCTAATCCTTGCTCAGTTTCCACTCTTTCTGGTATCCCAATCATGCGGATGTTGTTTTGTTTTGTGTTATCCCAAAGTTCCCTTAGGCTCTCCTCTTGCTTTTTAACTTTTTTTTCTAGAAGCTGCTGTACTTGGGTATTTTTTCCTACTTTGTCTTCTAGCTCACTGATGCGATCCTCTGCTTCTTCTAGTCTACTTTTTATGCTTTCTATTGAGTTTTTTATAGCAGTGATGTCATTTTTCATTTCTTTTTGATTATTCTGAACCTCTTCTAGGTTCTTTTGCATTTATTCTTGCTTCTTCTTTATTTTCTCTTGGGTCTTCTTCATTTCCTCTTAGCTCTTACTCACATTGTTGATTTCGTCTTCCACCTTATGATCATTTCTCTGAACTCTTTCTCTGCCAGGCTTATTTCTGCTTCTATTTTGTTTACTTCCTTTTCTGGTGATACCTGCCTTTCTGTCTTATGTGGGCTGTTCCTTTTTTTGCCCATGGTCTTTCTTCTCCGAGTGTCTGGTTATGAAGTTCTCTCTCCTCCGTTCATTTAAAGGCACAAACTACGACATGACCAGGTACAACACACAAGGCACTGAAGAGGAATGTATTCAGGATGGTAATTATCACTAATAAGGTGACCACCAATGAAAGACAAATTAGGGGTGTGTAGAAAAAGAAGAAGAGAAAAATGACGGAAAAAAAGAAAGAAAGAAATGCCAAATTCAAATTGGGAGAGGGAGAATAATTGAATAAATAAATAAATAAACAAGCAAACAAAAAAATAAAAAAAATAAAAAGGAGAAGAAGAAGAAAAGAGAAAGAGAAAAAAGTCAGAGAGAAAAGAAGAGGATAAGAGAGGAAAGGGGAACAAAATATAGAAGTCAGGAGAAAACTCCAATAGAACAGTCACTATTCCCAAAAAATGGCATCAACCAGTATCTGGAGATTAATACAAACTATGAATAACAACTGGTATCGAGGGATGCGAGGAAAAAGAGAAGTAAAAAACAAATAAAAACAAAGCAAACCAAATGCAAAATAAAACAAGTATAATAAGGTAAAACAATCTCACCAAAAAAGTACAAAAAATCGATATAATCACAATTCAGGCAAACAGCAACAAAAGGAAATAGAGAAAAGCAACATTTTGGATAGTGAAGACAAGAAGAGAGAGTTTTGTATGGACTTGGAGTAGGGATTTTGAATTAGATATATAAGTAGGGTGAAATTTTAACCAGGTAAAGAGAAAGAATAGGGAGAATCTAAAGTTGGAAAAGGGAAAGAGAAATAAGACAACAAAATGGGGAAAGTTAGGAGAGAGTGTTGGCATAAAGGTAGAGTTGAGATAAAGTAAATTGATGCTTAAGGAAAGATGAAAATAGAATGTAGAACTCTAATCTGAAAGTAAAATAAAGGGAAAAAAAAATGACACTTGTTTTTTTCCAAAAAGGTAAAATAGTAGTAGTAATAATACTAGTTAAAAACAAAATGTAATAATTAAAAAGGTAAAATCAATTGAGGAGAAACGAAAAAAATAATTTTTTAATTAAAATATGCAAAAATGCAAAAAAATAAGATAAAATAAAAAATTTTTAAAAAAGAAAAAGAAAAAAAGAATAGAATGGTCATTCACTTCCGCTATTGTTCTGCTTGGCACTTCTGTTTCCCAGTGGGGAGGGTATTTCAGTTTCCTGTGTTCCACTGCTGAGTTGTGTTTTAATTTCTTTATTCTTTTGTGGTTATGCGAGAGTCAATTTGTGCGTCATCCACTGGGTGGCAGTGTTTCGGAATTGACCTCTGAGACTAAGCACAGGATCTCTCTAGGCTGTGCTCAGATCCTGCTACTCTTTGCTTCTCAAAACCGATTTGGTGGGATTTTGTAGCTGGGACACTGTAATAGCTCCCAGGCTATCCCTCTGCCTCATATCAAAACGAGTCGTTTTCCATAGCTCCCCTCTGTCAACAGCTCTGAGAGTTTGCCTCCACACTTAGTGATCACGCCCTGCCTTACATCCGCAGACCTCTGCAGAAGCAGCTTTCCTGCAGTCCAGTTCCCACAGTGTGCGCGTCTCTGTTCTGCGGGACAGGAGACCTCACCTTATCCCAGGCAAAATCTGACCTTTCCGTGTGGATCTCCTCTGAGTCTCCATGTCTGTGCCAATTGGAGAGCTGTGTTCTGGGTCCCCAGCTGTTCGATGAGTGCTTCAGGCGCAGCTTTTAGACCGCCACAGACATCCACCTCCCTCTGCAAGTTGGCGCAGTCTCCGAGTTCACACTGGTGGCTCTGGCAGACAAAAACCCCATGGCAGTGGGGCTGCCTGGTCAGGAGAGGCCCATCCAGCAGTCCCCCACCTTCTCCTGGAGGATAACTGACTCTTAATTGCCAACAAACACTTCCAGTGCAACTCTCAGCTGTTCTTTCTCCCTCTGCCCAGTGACAAAGCTCCAGACACGTCTGTCTACTCTACCGCCATTTTTCCTCCCTCTCTTGTCTCACTTTAAAGAAAAATAGTTATTTACAGTTACTATTAGAGTTCCTGGGATGTTGTGGGTTGGTGCCTTACTGTATTTGTAGGCATTTTTTAGACAACACACAAATGCTTAATTTGCCATTAAAATATAAGGCTAGATGTGGCAGTTGCCAGATAAAAGTTCTAAATGGTGGCTTCCAAGGAGTTCAGTAGTGGGGAGAGATCAATGTAGCCCATTTCATGGATCCAAATACATAGGCTAATCCCAAAGAGGTAATTTGTACAGAAATATATTTTAAATAAGACAGATTTGTATGCACATTAAAGCATGCAACCACTTGGGGAGAGACAAGAGTTAGGGAGATAAATTGGGAGATGACCACTAAAGTACAAATAGAAGGCAAGAGTGACTTCTAGTGGTGACAGTGGGATTGGAAATTAAGAATCAAAGGGAGGAATCAACAGAATGTGGTGGCTAATTGGATGTGAACATCAAAAGAGAAGGCGTAATAGGTGCTAATTTTGAAAATAAATTAATGAGCTTAAGATGTGTTGAATTTAAGATGATAGGAGGTATTTATGAAGAACTTCTGGCAGGTGTTTGGTGGTAGAGTCTGTTGAAGGTTCAGAGCTGAATGGTTATTTGAGTCATTTGCATACGAGTTATACTGTAATTAAAAATTGATAGTGAGTGAGCTGCCTGAGGGAGGAGGTTTGGAGTAAATTTTGACTACAAAGAATATTTAAAGGCTGTGTCTACAGCAAGTCTACAAAAGAAAGAAGGAGCATCTGTGAATAAAGACAAAGAAAGCAAACTATTGGACATAGAGTTCAAAACCACATATATAAGGTTACTCCACAAACTGCCAAGAAACTTAGTGAGACCTTCAAAGATCTTAATGATAATGCCAAAATATGGAAAAGGACCAGTCAGAAATTAAGCATGCACTGTCTGAAATAAAGAATAATATACATAAATCCAACACCAAACTAGAGGACTCCAAGAATCAAATCAAAGACCTGAAATATGAGGAAGCAAAAAATACCCAACCAGAAAAACAAGAAGAAAAAAGTCCAAAAATGTGAAGATAGTATAAGGAGCCTCTGGGACAACTTCAAGCATACCACCAACAGAATTATGGGGGTGCCAGAAGAAGAAAGAGAGCAAGATACTGAAAACCTATTTGAAGAAATAATGACTGCAAACTTTCTCTACATAGTGAAAGAAATGGACTTACAAGTCCAGGAAGTGCACAGAAGCCCAAACAAAGGAAACCAAAGAGGACTCACCAAGACACATCATAATTAAAATGCCAAGGGCAAAAGACCAAGAGAGAATCTTGAAAGTAGCAAGAGAAAAACAGTTAGTTACCTCCAAGGGAGCACCCATACAACTGTCAGCTTATTTCTCAACAAAAACTATCCAGGCCAGAAGAGAGTGGCAGGAAATATTCTAAGTGATAAAGAGCAAGAACCTACAACCAAGAGTGCTCTACCCAGCACAGCTATCATTCAGAATTGAAAGTCAGATAAAGAGTTTCACAGATAAGAAAAAACTAAAGGAGTTCATCACCACCAAACTAAGATTATATGAAATGCTGAAAGGTATTCTTTAAGAAGAGGAAGAATATGAAAAAGGTAGATAAAAATTATGAACAACGAAGTGATAACAAATACATACCTATCAACAAATGAATCTAAAAATTCAGCGAATAAAAAATCCGATGAACAGAATAAACTGGTGAATATAATAGAATTAGGGGCATAAGAAAAAAATGGATGGGAAATTCTTGGCGGGGGGAGGGTGGTGAAGGGGGTATGAGGGATGTGGGAAGAGATTGGACAAAAACCTTACACCTATGGATGAGGACAGTGGTGGGAGGTAAGAGTAAGGGGGGTGGAGAATCAGGTAGAGGGGAGCTATGGGGGCGGGGGAGAAGAATGTAACAAACTGAACAATAAAAATTTATTAAAGAATAAAAATATTCTAAAAAGTTTTTTAGAGGTTTTGGGTTTACAGAAAAATTGAACACAAAATACAGAGTTCCCATATACTCCCTGCCCCAACAGAGGCAACAGCCTCTCCCAGTATCAAAATCTCCTACCAAAGTGGTGCAATTGACAAAGCTACATAAACTCATAATTATTATCCAAAATTTATAGTTTAACAAGGGTCCACTCCTGTTGTATATTTTATGAGTTTGACACATATATGACACATATCCATCATTATCATGCAGAATAGTTAGTTATATTGCTCTAAGAATGGTATTTGCTTGGACAAATTTTTAGGAAGTGATTCCTTTACAAGTAACTATATTATTATATCATTGTGTTATAATAATATGTTACATATTATACTAGAGGCCCAATACACAAATTTGTACACCAGTGGGGTCCCTCAGCCTGGCCTGTAGAATCAGCTGAAACTGGCTCTCTGACATCCTCTGAGGGGTCCTGGATTGCAGGAGGGTGCAGGCTAGATTGAGGGACCCCACCAGTGCACAATTGGGGCCAAGGAGAGACATGGGAAGTTGGCCAGCCAGGGAGGGATGGCAGGAGAGCTCCAGGGTATGTCTAGCCCTTCTCACTCAGTCTGGATCAGCTGGACCCCAGCAGCAAACTAACTTACCAGTCAGAACGTCTGCTCTCTGGTGGTCAGTACACATCATAGAGATTGGTTGACAGGTTGATTTTTTTGGCTGCTAGATCTGTGTATTTCTGAGAGAAGGTGCTGAAGTCTCCAACCATAATAGTGGATTAACCTTTTTTTTTTACTTGCAGTTCTATGAGGTTTTGCCTCACATAGTTTGAAAATGAAATTAGGTACAAACACATTAAATTTTTTGGGGTCTCAGTGGAGTGTTTATTGTTTTATCACTATGTAATGCCCTTCTTTAACTCTAATAACTTTTGTTCAATTTTCTTTATTGTTGTAATTATTAAAAACTTTGTGGTGGAGAATCCAAGATGGCGGCATAGGTAAACACCTACACTGCTGCCTCACACAACAATTTCAAAAATACAACTAAAAGACAGAACGGACATCATCCAGAACCACAGGAAAGCTGGCTGAGTGGAAGTTCTACAGCTAGAAGGAAAGAGAGGGGCTCACGGAGACCCAGAGGAACTGCAAAAAGCTGAGGTATGGAGACGCGGGGGCTGAGAGAGCAGGTGCGGAGTACCTGGCTGGCTTTCTCTGGCGGGAGGCAAACGGAGACTCCCAACGGCATTGAACCCCTTATCCTACGACACTAAACCCCAGATCCAGCCAAAACTCATACGGGGGGAAGTTTGGACTGTGAAAAGGGAGAGGTGCACGAAAATTTAGGGGAGTCGCAAAAGATCAGAGGACTGGTGGTGGCGCACACAGCACTGCGTGGAGGACAGATTACTGATTGTGCTGCTAGCTTTCACGAGTGGATGGGAGACAGACCATCCCAACTGTGCCACTTCTGACACCACTAAGCCCCTGTTTCGGGCAAAACCCTGGAGACCTAGACTCGTGTGGTCCTGGTGCACAGGGGAGCTGGAAAGGCAGCAGTATAGAGGCACTGTGTGCACACAAGGACCGCTCCAGCGATTACCCAGTCACGTGAGACTCAGGGGCCATGGAGGGCGGGGCTGACTGGAAGGAAAGGCGGTCCATTAAGCCCTGAGACTCCACCCATCCGAAGCTCAAGAGAGGCTTCTTCGGTTTTTCAAGTCTGGTATCATAAGGCTGAATTTAACACAGAAGTTTCCCCAGCATAGTGAAAATGCCAAGACAAGGGAAGGGATCACAAACAAAAGAAATGGAAGAAAAAAAATGACTGGATATAGAGTTCAAAACCACGCTTATAAGGTTTTTCAAGAATATGCTAGAAAAGTTGGATAAATTTAGCAAGACCCAAGAGGAGATAAAAAAGGACATACTAGAGACACAGACTGAAATAAAAAATATTATACAGAGTCCTAACAGCAGACTAGAGAAAGGCAAGAATCAAGTCAAAAATTTGAAATATAAAGAAGCAAAAAACACTCAACTGGAAAAGCAAGAAGAGAAAAGAATCCAAAAATGCGAAGATAATGTAAGGAGCATCTGGGACAGCTTCAAGCGTACCAACATCAGAATTGTGGGAGTGCCAGAAGAGAGAGAGCAAGATACTGAAAACCTATTTAAATAAATAATGACTGAAAACTTCCCCCCATCTGGTAAAAGAAATAGACTTACAAGTCCAGGAAGCACACAGAACCCCATATAAAAGAAATCCAAAGAGGACCACACCAAGACACATCATAATTAAAATACCAAGAGCAAAAGACAAAGAGAGAATATTAAAAGCAGCAAGAGAAAAACAGTTCATTACCTACAAGGGAACACCCATACAACTGTCAGCTGGTTTCTCAACAGAAACGATGCAGGCCAGATGGGAGTGGAAGAAATATTCAACGTGATGAATAGCAAGAACCTACAACCAATAATAATCTATCCAGCAAAGCTATCATTCAGAATTGAAGGGCAGATAAAGAACTTCACAGAGAATAAAAAGCTAAAGGATTTCATCAACTCTAAACTAGTATTATATGAAATGCTGAAAGGTACTCTTTTAGAAGAGGAAGAAGAAAAAGGTAAAATCCAAAAAATTATGAACGACAAATACATATCTATCAACAAGTGAATCAAAAAATTAAGTGAATTAAAAATTTGACCAACAGTATAAACTGGTGAATATGTAGAATCAGGAGCACAGAAAGGGAGTAGACTGATAATTCTCAGGGGGAAAGGGGTGAGGGGTGTACAGGGAGAGACTGGACAAAAATCATACACCTATGGATGAGATCAATGGGAGGGAGTGAAGAGTGGGAGCTGGGTGGAGGGGTGCTATTGAGGGAAAAAAAGAGAAACAAATGTAATAATCTGAATAATAAAGAATTAATAAAAAACAAACAAACAAACAAACAAACAAAAAACTTTGTGGTGTTTTTTTCTCCCATTGACCCCCTACACCCGTCATCTACCATTACTAGGCCTTCACCTCATTATTGTCTGTGACCATAGAATATGCATACATGCATATAAGTTCTCCAGTTAATCATTCCCCAT
This sequence comes from Lasiurus borealis, assembly GCA_004026805.1. Classification (NCBI taxonomy): domain Eukaryota; kingdom Metazoa; phylum Chordata; class Mammalia; order Chiroptera; family Vespertilionidae; genus Lasiurus; species Lasiurus borealis. The sequence goes on along the minus strand of PVJN01006224.1, from coordinate 55,685 downwards.
ACATCCCTCCAACCCAGCTTCAATGTATCTGGATCTATTTTGCTAATCAGTTAATTTTGTTTATTAGATTCCACATATGAGTAAAATCATATGATACTTATCTTTCTCTGACTGACTTATTTTGCTTAGCATAATATTCTTCAGGTCCATCCATGGTGTTGCATATGGTAAGAGTTCTTTCTTTTTATAGCTGCAGAGTATTCAATTGTGTAGATGTAGCACAGCTTTTTTTTATCCACTCATCTGCTGATGTGTACTAAGCTGTTTCCAAATCTTAGTTATTGTAAATTGCACTGCTATGAAGATAGGAGTGCCTATATTCTTTCTGTTTCAGAAGTGGGAACAGTGGGTCAGATGGGAGCTTCATTTTTAATTTTTTGAGGAAACTCCATACTGATTTCCACAGTGGCTACACCAGTGTGCATTCCCACCAGCAATAAGTAAGGTTCCCTTTTCTTCACATTCTCATCAACACTTGTCGTTTGTTGATTTCCTGACCATAGCCATTCTGACAGGTGTGAAGTGATACCTCATTGTCATTTTAATTTGCCTCTCTCAGATGATTAGTGACTTTGAGCATTTTTTCATATGTCTCTTGGACTTCTGTATGTCCACATTGGAGAAATGTTTATGTAGATCCTTTTGCCATTTTTAAAATTGGATTGTTTGTCTTCCTTTTGTTAAGTTGTATGAGTTTCTTATATATTTTGGAAATTAACCCCTTATCAGATGTATGCTCCCCCATGTAGTGGACTCTCTTTTTATTTTGTTGATGGGGTTTTGTGTGGTGCAGAAGCTTTTTATTTTGATGTAGTCCAATTTATTTTTTTCCTTAGTTTCCTTTGCCCTAGGAGATGTAGCAGTAAACATATTGCTGTGAGAGATGTCTGAGATTTTGCTGCCTATGGTTTCTTCTAAGATTTTTATGGTTTCATGACTTACATTTAAATCATCCATTTTGAAATTATTCTTGTGTATGGTGCAATTTGGTGGCCTAGTTTCATTTTTTGTGTGTGTGTATCAGTCCAATTTTCCCAGCACCATTTATCTAACATATTATCTATCTACTCAGTTGTATAGTCCTGGCTCCTTTGTCAAATATTAGTTGAGCAGAGTGGATGGGGTCAATTTCTGTGTCCTCCCTTCTGTTCCATTGCTCTATATGTCTGTTCTTCTAGTGGCTTTGTATCAAAACTTGGCACCTGGTATTGTGATCCCTTCAACTTTGTTCTTCTTTCTCAAGATTTCTGCAGCTATTCAGGGTATTTTTTGGTTCCATATAAATTTTTGTAGTTCTAGATCTGTGAAATATGCCATTGGTATTTTCATAGGGATTGTATTGAATCTATAGATTGCTTTGGATAGTGTTGGCATTTTAATAATATTGATTCTACCAGTATATTGTTTCACTTATTTATATCTTCCCCTATTTCTTTTTTTCAATGTCCTGTAGTTTTCTGAGTACAGCTATTTTACCTCTTTGGTTAAGTTATTCCTAAGTATCTTAAATTTTTTGTTTCAATGATAAGTGGGATTGTTTTTTCTTTAGTTTCTCTTTCTGTGAGTTCATTATTAATGTGTAAAAATGCCATAGATTTCTGGGTGTTAATTTTGTATCCTGCTATGTTTCTTAGTTCATTTATTAAATCTAGCAGTTTTTTAATGAAATTTTTAGGGTTTTCTATGTATAATGTCATGTCATCTACGAATGAAAGTTTTACTTTCTCCTTTCTAATTTGGTTCCCTTTAATGTTTTTTATTTTTTATTTTCTGATTACTGTGGCTTGGACTTCCAGTACTATCTTATCTAATAAAAGAGTAATATGCAAATTTATCATAACTCTGCTACACCCACAAGCCATACCCACCAGCCAATCAGGAGCAAGAATGCAAATTGACCAAACCAAGATGGCTGTGGCTACGAAGAGAGCAGGAGGCTTGAGTTTCCCTGGCAATGGAGGAAGCCAAACTTTATGCCTTCTCTGGCAGGCCCAGGCTTCCACTCAAGGCTACAAAGTTTAAATTATAGAAGATAAATAAATTCCAACAAAAGTGGCAGCATCCACATGCCCAGGTTTTGGGCTCAATCCCAAGTGAATTCATTTATTAAATCTAGTAGTTTTCTGGTGGATTCTTTAGGGTTTTTCTATGTTCAATATAATTTCATATGGATGCCTTTCATTTTTCTTCTTATCTAGTAGGACTTCTAGTACCATGTTGAGTAAGAGTGCAAAAGCAGATATCCCTGATCTTAATGTAAATGCTTTTAGTTTTTGCCCATTGAGTATGATGTTGGCTGTAGCAAGCCAATTCTTAGTGCCACCTTTACTACAAACAGACATAGGTTAAAATAATTTCTCCAAGTCTCAGTTCCCACATATGTAAAATGGAATGCAAAACATTATAATAGAGAGTGTTGTGAGAATTCATAAGATAATTTGTGTTTAGTATTTCAGTTATGCCTGCATAGAGTAAGCAGTAAATAAAAAGCTAACTATCATTATTATTACTAAATTTTAAGTTAGTAATATTAACAAAATGTTAGAATGTTAGAGCTAGGAGGGAGCTCAGAAACAGCAAAGATATAGATTTGAAGTCTACAGATTTAAGTGGGAATTCTGGCTCTGCTCCCTCTTAGCAAGATGGTCTGGGGAAAATTACTCACCTAGTAAAACCTCAGTATGTAGAATCACCTGGACTTGTTAAAATTTGTATTCCAAAGCTCTTTCCCAAGTATTCTCATTCAGTGGTTTTATGCACCCAAGAATCTGCATTTTAAAGGATCCTAGGTGATTCTGATCCATGAACCCTGTGGACCACAGTTTGTAAAATGTTGACCTAATTTTCTGAAGTCTCAGGCCTTTCGTCTGTACAGTGGAACAGAAATACCTGCTTCATGATTTGTGTATGGGAGCATCTGACCTCAATTCTGGTTTATTGTCCATGCTCTCTTTCTTTAATACCCTATCCCAACCATGTGTATCCAGTACCAGAAAAGAGAACAGTATCTCTAGAATGTGTTAAAAGTTGACACAAATCAATTAACAAATTAAGGAACATCAAACTGTAAAGGGGGAAACAACTGAAAAAACTGAAGTCTGTGAAGCACATTAGACATATTTTGAAAATATAGACTCGTAATAGAATGAATTTCCATTCCTTCCCCAAATTAGCCATGTTTGGCAATAAAAAATTCCACTCTGATGAGCACATTTCCATGCTTTCAAATGGCAGAAACCAAGTGAGCAAGAAGCAGGGCGTGAATTCCTACCATTGGCAGTGAGCAGTTTCATAGTGAGTTTGGAAATTTGACTTCTTGCCCACCTCTGGTTCATTAATGTAATAGAAGAAAATTAACAGGGTATGATGACCTTAGAAGACATTTGGAGAGAAGGCCAACTCCATGAAGAACTGAGTCAGCTACAAAGAAAATGAAACTTCAGTTTGCCCATAAACATTGGAGCTTTAGGAGATCCTGTTTGCACTGATGCATCACATCATCTTAGCAAATGATTGTGCCCTGATGTTGCTATAGAATGAGAACCCTGAAGATGTAGAGTCTATAATAAGCTAGATGTGCTCTCTTGTTAATGCTTTTCCTTCTTGTTATATATTTCAGTATTTTAAGCTGCTATTTAACTTTGAATTGTCATAATCCATGGCATTGTATAAAGATATAATATCTTTGTAGTATAATTGTGAAAGAAATTGGTGAGACTTTTGATGGGAGGGGGTGAAAAATTATAGAGAAACATAAGATCATCCTATCTAATAAAAGATTAATATGCAAATTAACCATTACTCTGCTACACCCATAAGCCACACCCACCAGCCAATGATAAAACAGATTAACACAACCAAGATGGCTGTGCCTACAGAGTGAGCAGAAAGATTGGGTTTCTTGGAAATGGAGGAAGCCAAGCTTTCCACACACCCTGGCCAGCCAGGCCTCCACTCAAGGCTACAAAGTTTCAATTATAGAAGATAAATAAATCTCAACAAAAATGGAGGAGCCATGGATCTGGAGACAGCAGATTGGAGGAAGCCAAGCTACCACAGCCCTAGCCTGCTTTGATCTCTGATTAAGGCTACAAAGTTTCAATTATAGAAGACAAATAAATCCCCCCAAAAATGGCTGCTGCCACAGAGCAAGCAGGAGGCTTGGCTCCACTCAAGGCTATAAAGTTTCAATTATAGAAGATAAATAAATCCCAACCCTCTTCTTGGGTTGCCGAGAGGTATGGCTAGCCTAAAAACCACCACAGGCCCCTTGCTCAGGCCGCTCCACACCCCAAGGGAACCCCAGGACATCCTTTAGGGCAAACCAGCTGATCCCTACCCAAGCACCAGGCCTCTGTCCTATCTAATAAAAGAGTAATATGCAAAATGATCATCATTCCAACACACAAGATGGCTGCCCCATCCATGTGGTCACAAGATGCCTTCCACAAGATGACCAAAAGGGGAGGGCAGTTGGGAGAGACCAGACCTGCAAAGGAGGGTAGATGGGGGTAATCAAGCCTGCAGGGGAGGGCAGTTAGAGTGACCAAGCCCACAGAGGAGGGAAATTGGAGGCAACCAGGACTGCAGGAAAGGGTAATTGGGGGGGGGGGGCAAGCTTAAAGGGGAAGGCCCTTGGGGGGGACTAGGCCTTCAGAGGAAGGTAGTTAAGGGTGACCAGACCTGCAGGAAGGGCAGTTAGGGTTGACCAGGCCTCGGGGAGGGCAGTTAGGAGAAAACAGGCTAACAGGGGAGCAGTTAGGCATCAATCAGGCTGGCCGGGGAGTGGTTAGAAGGAGATTAGGCTAGCAAGTAGAAGGGGTTAGGGGCAATCAGGAAGGCAGTCAGGTGAGCAGTTGGGAGCCAGCAGTTCTGAATTGTGAGAGAGATGTCCTACTGCCAATTTAGGCCTAATCCCATAGGGATTGGGCATCCAAACCAGAAGTTGGACATCCCTCGAGGGATCCCAGATTGGAAAGTGTGCAGGCTGGGCTGAGGGACACCCCTCCCATGCAAGCAGTTAGCTGGCTGGCCCTGGCCCTGATCGGAGTGGGGGGAATCAGGGGTGAGGCCTACATGGGGGAGGGAGGTGGCGATCAAGATAGGGCCTGCTAGGGGGAGCAGTGACAAGTGACTGGTCAAACTCTGGGTTGAATTTCAGGTTGAAATCCTGGTTGAGGGGACAATTTGCATATTAGTCTTTTATTATTTAAGATAAGTCATTTGTATTTCATTTTCAGTGAATTATCCTATCTAATAAAAGAGTAATATACAAAATGACCATCACTCCAACACACAGAATGACCCGGTGGGTTAGCGGGTGAATGGGCCATCAGTGGAGGGCAGTGGAGGGCAGTTGGGGTAACCAGACCTGCAGGGGATGACAGTTAGGGATGACTAGGCTGGGAAGAGAGGGCATTTGGGGGTGAGCAGGCCAGCAATGGAGTACAGTTATGGGAAACAAGGCTGACAAGGGAGGGCAGTTAGGGGTGACCAGTCCATCACAGTGGGCAGTAAGGGATGACAAGGCTGGTGGGGTAGAGGGAATTTTCGGGTGACCAGGCTGGCAGGTGGGCAGTTGGGGGTAATCAGACCAGCAGGAGGGATCAGTCAAGCAGGCAGGTGAGCAGTTAGGTGCCAGTGTTTCTGGATTGTGAGAGGGATGTGCAACTGCTGGTTTACTGGCAGTTTGGACATCCCTTGAGGGGTCCTGGATTGGAGAGAGTGCAGGCTGGGATGAAGGGACCCCAACACAAACCCCATGCATGAATTTGTGTATATCAAAGGACACCATTGAGGGAGTGAAAAGGCAATTTATGGATTGGGAGAAACCATTTGCAAATCATATATCTTATAAGGTCTCAGTGCCCAGAATATATAAAGAACTCCCATAACTTAACAACAACCAAAAACAAAACTAATTTAAAAGGGGCAAAGACCTTGAATATACTTTTCTCCAAAGAAGATATACAAATGAAGTATAAGCACATAAAAAAATATGCAATGTCACTAATCATTATGAAAATGTATATGCAAATCATAGTAAGATTCTACTTCACACCCTTTAGGATGGGTATTATTAAAAGAAAAACAAGAGTCAGAAAATAGCAAATATGGCAAGGATGGGGAGAATTAGAATCTGGATAATGCTGGTGGGATGTAAAATGGTAGAGCCACTGTGGGAAACAGTGGTGGTTCTTAAAAAACTTAAACATGGAATTACCATATGATCCAACACCCAATTTCTAGGTATACACCCCAAAGAACTAAAAGCAGGATGCTGAATTTATACTTGTACACCCATGTTCATAACAATATTTATACTAGCAACACAGTGGAAATAACCCAAGTGTTTATCAACACATGAATATATAAACAAAATGTAGTCTATACATTTAATGGAATATTATTAGCCTCCAAAAGGAAAGAAATCCTGACACATGCTACAACATGGACAAACCTCAGAGACATAATAAGTGAAATAAGCTAGTCACAAAATAACAAATATTATATGATTCTACTTATGATAAGTAGTCACATTTATAAAGACAGAAAGTAGAATGGTAGTTTCCAGATTTTGGGGGGGGGGAGAGGAATGGGGAGTTATTGTTCAACTAGAGTCCCAGTGCACAAAATTTTTGCACTTGGTTGGGGTCCCTTAGCTCAGCCTGTGCTCTCTTGCAGTCTGATAGCCCTAGGGACATGACCGACTGATGGCTTAGGCCTGCTGCCTTGGAAAGCAGACCTAAGCCATCAGTCAGTCATCCCCAGCCTGCTCGGGGCTTCTGGCTGAGCCGTGCTTCCCAGTGGGATCATACTGACCATTAGGGGCAGCTCCTATATTGAGCATCTGCCCTCTGGTGGTCAGTGCATATCATAGTGATCAGTTGTTCCACCGTTTGGTCGATTTGCATATTAACCTTTTATTATATAGGCTAGGTACAGAGTTTAGTTTTGGATCATGAAAAAGTGCTGGAGATGGATGGCAGTGATAATTGCACAATAATGTGAATGAATTGAATGCAAATGAACTGTACACTTAGAAGTGGTTAAATTCCACAATTGAAAAGCTAAAAAATGAAAAAGACAGAAAACATATGGTTCTGATAGTTGTAGAGTAGAAGTATAATATGATAATTTTTAAAAGGATAACAGAGATTATTTTATGTCTTCACTTATATGAAAAAATCCAAAGAACATCTAAAAATTAAGTGGTCAATTTTATGCAAAACTACTAATTATTTAAAAATATTTTGAAAGAAAATATATTTCTGCACAAAACAATAGATATTTCAAAGATATTTGTAAAATGCACTAGAACATTTGGTGGGTGGGGAAAAGGAATGGATTGGCTACAAGGATAAACAACATAAACAAGTAAAGGGAAAATACTAGTGACCTCTCAATTTAATTCAGTTTAAGAAAAATTTACTAAGGCTCTACTTTTTCCAGATACTTTGTTTATATTTGCTTTTTCTGATAGTATCTGAGCCTAAATATGACTTATAAACATGAGATAACGAGACTGTTTATTAATTTTAGTTAGAAAGTTGAATATGCCACACCAACAGAGAGAAAAATAAATATTAATTGCTGGAAAAATCAATCTTCTAAGATACTTTATCTTGTTTATATGGTAAGATAAACTGACATATAAAAATAAAATTGTATCTTCAATATTGCTTTTTAAAATTTATTTATTTTTATTTTTTAAAATATATATTTTTATTGTTTAAAGTATTACAAATAGTAGTACATATGTCACTTTTTTTCCCTATTGGCCTTCCCCACTTCCCAGTACATATCCTCACCTTTCCCCTCCCCCCCCAATGCCCTGTATCCATTGGCTATACTTACATACATGCATACAAGTCCTTTGGTTGATCTCTTACAGGCCCCCCCTTAAACCTCCCTGCCTTCCCACTGTAGCATGACAGTCTGTTCATTGCTTCTTTGCCTTTGTATCTATTTCCTTCCCCCAACCTCGATTCTTTTCTTTAAAAACATCTTGCCTTTGTAGGCTAGAAATAGACTTATAAGAACAAAAAATGTTTGAGTCCCAATTTCAATGTCCAATAGTTATGAGTCCCAGTTTCAATGTCAAACAGTTCCTTATGTGTACACGTTATCAATAGTATGTGGATAGTGGATAAATGGTGGCAATGCAGGTCCGATCTCTCTGGTCTGGTCCTAGGGATCCTGTACCAATGCACAGCTGCTGACTGATCGCATGGCAAGGCGTTGTCAGCGTCTTCCATCTCTGGACTGTTTCTTCACTTGTCTTCGTGGTTGGAGCAAACCTGTCACTTCCTCTCTGTTGCAGGAATCCTCTTAGTCTGGGAGTTGTTTTCTGAAAGTATATAAACATATTCTCGACCAAAAGTTAATAAGGAATCTTTTCTATAAAATTGACTTGGGGTCCTTTTTATTTTTGTCTATCCGATTTTCCTTTGTCTTATTTTGACACCATATATGTTTTTCATGGGTCTCTTGCTGTTAGCATTACAAATGAAAATTTTCTAGTCTAAATATTTCTAGATGTAATTTACTTACCAGAAATTTTTCATTATATGTTATTATCCTACTATCCCCCCCTTTTTTTGATTATAGGAGAATTTTATAAAATTTTTAATGCAATCTTGATAACTTTAAATTTTAATATTTTGCACACAAATATGCCTGTTTTATGTTCATTGCATATTAAGCAAATTTACCATGAAATTAACTACCAATAGAAATTTTAGTTAATACTTTAGAAACAGCTTTTTGTCCAGTACACTTAAATTTTCTTGGGTATTCACTTATTTCAATTCACCCATTTAAATTAATCTGAAAGCTTGATTATTCTTTTATCGTCAAATTTAATAATCTACCAACAGTTTTAGATTACCCTGTAAATATTAGTGGAAAGGTTTATTTGTATTCTTGAGTAGGCACTGAGCATTTCTAATGCTAGGCTGAATTTAGATATAGGGCAGCTGCTGTCAGTCAAGTTTCTGTCTGTTAACTGGATCACGATCTGTGCTGAGCGTGGGAAGCGAAGTAGCCATGGGGGTGTGTGGGCAGGAGACCTCCCTTAGAAGGAGTAAGCGTTCAGACCCTTGCAAGGTTGGGAGGGGGGATGAGGATCTCTGCCCCACCCCTGTTGACCCCTAAGTTCTCTAATGATGGCTCCTCTGCGACTGTGCCTGTCTTAGGTTGTTCCCTCCTTGAGGAATCTTACCTGTCTCTGGCTAACCAGTCATCCTTAGGGGCCAAGCAGGGTGTTGTGAGGTTCAGTTATGTCTCCATGGTAGCCTATGCTCCCTTGGCCTCCTCACCCAGCACCTGCTTAGGATCCCCATACCTGCTGGCACACACACACACCCCGCACCCACACTGATCACTTATCTCAGGGAATTCAGGTTCCTTCTCCAGGAAGGGCCCAGCTCACACCATTTGGAGAGAGACAGATCCATTATACCAGTCACCTCGAGGCTTCAACCTCAGCGTGAATTGAGAGCTGAGAGCTCAGGCTAAACTTGGCAAAAGAGGTAAGAGGGCCAGTATAGAATGCTCAAGTGCCTTCCCAGTGCCTTAATTCCTTCTGAAAGAGATTAAATCTTTTCATGTCCTTTTTTAAATTGCTTTTATCTTAAGTGATGCTTCTAAAGCATTAGAAGCCAAAAAAGAAGTTAATAAAGCTGTAAGATAAAATAATATGATAGATATGGAGATTAGATACATATTAGTCTTTTAAAAAATCTTTATTGTTGAAAGTATTACAAATGCCCCATTTTCCCCATTGATCTCCTCTGGCCTGTTCCCATACCTCACCACAGGCGTTCATCACCCTTTTGTCCGTTTCTATAGGTTATGCATGCATGCATACAAGTTCTTTGGTTAATCTCTTCCCTCCCACCAAACAATCACCCTGCCTTACCTCTAAGATTAAACAGTCAGTTCCATGCTTCTGTCTTTGGATTGATTTTGTTCATCAGTTTATTTTGTTAGTTAAATAACATATGTCAGTAAGATCATATGATACTTGTCTTTCTCTGACTGGTTATTTTGCTTAGCATAATACTCTCCAGGTTCCTCTGGTAAGCTGTGTCAAAGAGACCCTTCTTTTTTACTACTGCAGTCCATGGTCTAAATGTACCACAGCTTTTTTATTCACTCATCTACTGATGGGCATTTGGGCACACTGTAGCTTTTGTAAATTGCATATATTCTTTCTGATTGGTGTTTCTGGTTTCTTAGGATATATTCCTAGAAGTGGGATCACTGGGTCAAATGGCAGTTGCATTTTTAATTTTTTGAGGAAACTCCATACTCTTTTCCATGATGGCTGCACCAGTCTGCATTCCCATCTGCAGTGTACTAGGATTCCTTATTTTCACATTGTTGCCAACACTTGTCATTTGTTGATTAGTTGATGGTAGCCATTCTGGCAGGTGTAAGGTGATACCTCATTGTCATTTTAATTTGCATCTTTCTGACTTTGAACATTTTTTTCATATGTCTCTTGGCCATCTGTATGGTACCTTCAGAAAACTGTCCATTTAGGTCCTTTGCTCATTTTTTTAAATCTAATTCTTTGTCTTCTTTTTGTTAAGTTGTGAGTTCCTTAATGTATTTTGGATATTAACCCTTTATCAGATGTATCATTGGCAAATATATTCTTCCATGCAGTGGGTTCCCTTTTCATCCTGTTGGTGATTTCTTTTGCTGTGTGTACAGAAGCTTTTTATTTTGATGTCCAATTTGTTTATTTTCTCCTTAGTTTCCCTTTCCCTAGGATATGTATCCACAACCATACTGCCTGAGAGATGTCTGTGGTTTTGCTGCCTATGGCGTCTTCTAGGATTTTTATGATTTCATGACTTTCATTTAAAGCTTTTATCCATTTTGAGTTTATTCTTGCATACGGTGTAAGTTGGTGGTCTAGTTTCATTTTTTGCATGTACCTATTTAATTTTCCCAGTATGATTTATTGAAGAGACTGTCTTAACTCCATTGTATGCTCTTGCCTCTTTTGTCAAATATTAATTGAGTGTAATGGTTTGAGTCAATTTCTGTGGTGTCTGGTCTGTTCCATTGATCTATATGCCTGTTCTTGTGCCAATATCAGGCTGTTTTCATTATGGTGGCTTTGAAGTATAACTTGAAATCTGGTATTGTGATTTCTCCAACTTGATTCTTCTTTCTCAAGATTGCTGCAGCTGTTTGAGGTCTTTTGTGGTAATAAAAGAGCCAAGGTTTTCTTCCCTGGGGTTGTGTCTCATGATGTCAAAGAATGAGCTCCACGGACCAGAAGATTTAAACAAAAGTGTGGAAAATTTATTAAAAGCAGATTCAGACTTTCTGCACTGGGAAGGGGAACTCAATAATGGCTGCCTGTCAAAGCCTTGTAGTCTAGGGGTATATATTTGCTAGAAGTCTGTTCTATATCTACCTATGTCATCACCTGATTGATTCCTTTAATTGTTCTTGTCTCTCTACCGAACTGAACTTTCCCTGTTTCTATAGGTCAATTCATCTTAGTGTTGCAGATCCTCCCTAGTTAAATATGCCTCCCACTTTGAGCCCCAAAACATTTTGTTATGCCTGCTTGGTTGAAGACTGTAATTAGGTTGGCTCAAACTGCCATGTCTGCCCCTGCCTATGTTCCACCTGCCTTTGCTTTCCACTGGACCCCTGCCTGTATGCTTGCATGTCAAGCTAACCCTTTCATTGGTACAAAAAGTAATAATATTTATATTAATTACTTGTTGAAATGATAATATAGTCCATTCTCATTGTTTGTGGTAGTTATGTTGTATGAAGTTGCTCTAAATTCTGAATTAGTGAACTGAGAAAATACAGGGTTGGATTCCTGAACAGAGCATCTATTCACATTTTTATCAATGCATAATCTTGTATTATGTGAGTTTCTATTTAAAGACACCTAACTTAATATGTATTTTCCCATTAACATTGAACTCATTGTCAATAACACTGAACCTCATGCCTCAGTGAGTTTATCTAACACACTTATTTTCTCCACAAGGCACATCTCAACCTTCTTACCCTTAAAAACAGTAAACAATATTTAAGCACTATGCTTGGGGCCTTTGCAGAAGGCAACCAATATATGTATTTCTCTCACATCCATGTTTCTCTTTGTCTTTGCCTCTTCCATTCTTTCTAAAAATCAATGGAAAAATAGCCTCAGGTGAGGATTACCAAACATACAAACAACAGCAACAACAACAACAACAACAACAAAAACCAATTTTCATTCTTATGCTTCTGCTGCTTCAGGCAGTCCCTATTTAGCACACAATAATTTTTCCAAAGCAATTCTCTATTTTCTCTTTGTAATATGTCTGATATCTTAAGTTTCTAGCTAATTTTCTCTCTTTGACAGATGTTTCATTAGGCTGCCCCTTACTACTCCGATAGCTGTTCCTATGAGGTTTCAGTTAATTCCAAAGCTATTGGTACACATGGATGCCTGATAATTCCCCCTCCCCCCCCATAACAAACTTTCTTGTCTTGGTGAATCTTGAGTTTCATTCAGAAATTTGCCAACCAGCAGTCAGTTCTATTGTGTGCTCTTTACTCAAAATGAAGTAAAATAATGGTGAAATGAGGTCAACCCTGCAATGCTAATATCACCAAATTTACCCCATGGCTTTTTCATTCTGTTCTATGACTTCTGTTGTGGCTGTTCACAAGAGTAGCTCCATGGCTATCTTGGAAATTTGACACATAAGTCTCTAATTAACATTTATTTTTCTGATTACAAAACTAATCTATAAAATTTTGAGAATATTAAAAAAACTTAGAAAAACTAAAATTACTTGTAATCTTACCCTGGCTCAGTTGACTGGAGTATTGTCCTGTACACCAGATTCCCAGTCAGGGCACATACCTAAATTGTGGGTTCCATACCCAGTTGGAGCACGTATAGGAGGCAACTGACCAATGTTTCTTTCTCATATTGACGATTGATGTTTTTCTCTCTAAAGACATGTCCTTGGGTGAATATTAAAAAAAATTTACTTATAATCTCACCATATAGAAGCAACCATCATTCATATTTTGGTACATTTCTTTCTAGTCTTTTGTTGAAACACACATATAAATACACCCATATATCTAACAATGTGTCCTAGTGGAACCTAAACTGAGTCCTGAGTTTTTGACTGTGTGGAAATTGATTGGGCTGCTGGCCCCTCAGGGCATGACTCTCTCTCTCTCTCTCTCTCTCTCTCTCTCTCTCTCTCTCTCTATATATATATATATATATATATATATATATATATATGAAGAGCCAGGGTCCATAACATCCAAAACAACTGAACCTGCAGTCAGTGCAGGATTGCTGTGGTGACCCAGCACTGACTGCCACCACTGAAAGCACAACAACTCAGCACTGACTGTTGAGGGGGCTGCAGATCAGGCCCAGAGAAAGGACCAGAAAGAGAAGCAGCCTCCATGGCAGCTGTTGAGCAGCCCTGCCTCTCTGATCAGGTCCAGAGATAGGCCCAGAGATACTGACTGGCATAGAAACCAACCAATCAGAACCTAATCTGGGTGGATTGGCAGAATTTAAGGTGGTGCTTGAGGAGAGGTTTTAAGGGCCACAACTGTTTGGTGTAAGGTGTAAGAAAATGGTACAATTTTTTAATATCCAGTTTGGCAGAATAGTGCATATGGCTGGCTATCAGTCCAGATTTAGGGATTATTTATTTTTGTCTGTCAAGAGCATCTGATCCTGTTAAAAAAGGCACCCCCCCCCCATTTAAGCAATCCTATTCTAATAATCTATCTATACTAATAAAAGGGAATATGCTAATTAGACAGGGTTGACTGGCCATCTTCCTTCCAGACAAAGCCATGGTGGTGGAGGCTGAGGCAGAGGTAAGTAGGGACAATCATGCTGGCAGAGGAGGGTAGTTGGGGGCAATATCAGGCTAGCAGGGGAGGGCAATTCGGGGCTAGATGAGACTGGCAGGGAAGGGTTCTAGGGGGTGAGATCAGGCTTGCAGGAGAGGGCTGTTGGGGACGAGGTCAGGCAGAGGAGGGCATTAGCGGTGATCAGTCAGGCACTGGCAATCAGGCCAGCAGAAGAGAGCAGGTAGGGGTGATATCAGGCCTGCAGGGGAGGGCAGTTCAGGGCAACCAGGCTGGCAGGGAAAGGTTGCTGGGGACAATGAGGCCGGCAGGAAAGGGCAGTTGAGGGTGACCAGGCCAGCAGGGAAGGGCTGTTGGGGGCAACCAAGCTGGTAGGGGAGGGCAGTTGGGGGCAAGATCCAGTCAGCAGGGAGGGTAGTTTGAGGAAATCATGCAGGCAGAGACAATTAGGTGTGATTAGGCAGGCAGGGGAGAGCAGTTACGGGCAAGATCAGGTTGGCAGGGGAGGGCAGTAGAAGCAATTAGACAGGCAGGCAGAGGGGTTAGGGACAATCAATCAATCAGGCAGGTAAGCAGTTAGGAGCCAGAGGTCCTAAATTGCAAGAGGGTTGTCTGATTGGTAAGGGTGCAGGCTGGGCTGAGGTACAACCCCTCTCTGTACATTAATTTTGTGCCCTGGGCCACTAGTAAGTTTAATATGCTTTGCAGTCTAGGTCTCTGGCAGGTGTTTTGGAGAGAGGGATGTGTGATTGTTGCTGTGTTTCTGAATGCCCATGTGAAAGTAAAGACAAAGACAGAGGCAGTGGGAAGAGAGAAATGATATCTTATCCACCTGGCCCTTTGGATGGGGTTGTAGCCTATGTGGAGAAAGGAATTGGAACAACAGGGGAATGACTTGGTGTTATGAATTTTTTATGTTAGAGACACAGAGGATGTCCATCTGGACAACAACATGTTGGAGCTGAAGCTGGAGAGAGGGCCATTCTCCCCATTGCTAGAACCCTCCAAAGGTTCCAGGGACTGAGCCACTTTGGGAAGATGTTGGCACTTCCTGCTGGGGATTATTACCTCTTCGTGTGACTTCACCAGCAGTGGACAATATTTGGGAAGCAGGAGCAGGTGAACATGCTAGTTGACAGGTAGTGACTACATATGAGAGTTAGCTAGAAGCACAGATAAGGAGGGACTTCTAAAATGGAGTCACAAGTTCAGCCTGTGTAGCTGAAAGCAAGACTAGAAACTTTGCTACAAAAACACTAGCATGAAGGTGTTTGTATTTGTAGGCTGGTGACATTTGAGACTGCCAATTATGTATGTTTTATCTTTCTGGTGTTCTCTATTAAAGTTGGAATATATCTGTCACAGAAAAAAGATGGCAGCTGGCAGGATAGAGGTGAAGGAGAGGAAGTGATTAAGGGGATGAAAGGAGAGTGTATGAAGTGTGTGAGTGAGTAAGGGACAGTTAAATCTTGCAGGAGCAGCAGGGGCTAGCAGTCTAGGCTCTCTTGGACAAGGAGAGACTACCATCACTGTGGGCACTCCCCAGACTGCAGGACTCAGGCACAGAGCCCAGCCATCTTGAAGAGGAAAACAGCCTTTTTTTTTAAGGAACTCATCAGCACCACCATCCAGACAGGCCCTGGAACAGCCCCAAGACCCAGACCCAGCAGCCACTCCAGCTAAAATCATGCTGCTCCAGCTGCAGACCCATGAACACTGGGTCTTCCACTTCTAAATGTGCACTGCTTGGCAGCAGTAAGTGCAACCTCCCCCTTCCTAGTGGCAGAACTCTGTACCATATTAGCAACTTTCTAGCGTGCAGGCAGCCAGGGCACTCCATTCCCTAGGCAGCGCCTGGGAGCTCCTGTGGGTGTGATTTTGTACAGATAAGGGTGCATGGCCCCACAGTAGAAATTCTGAATTCATTCTTCCTGAATAACTACCCACATTTACCCCAGTAGCTCAACCTCAGTGCTAGAACTCCTCAGAGTAAATCACAGTGCTGTACCAGCAAAGGAACAGGATGCCTGAGCCTATATATTCACAGCACACTCTGGGAGCATCTGTGAGTCTATGCTGGGTGTGATTATGCATAGACAAGGGCACCTTGCCCCACAATAGAAATTTTGAATTCCCTCTTCATGAATAACTGCCCACATTCATCTCAGTCGCTCAACCTCAGTGCCAGGACACCTCAGAGTGCTTCAGAGTGCTGCACTCAGCAAATATACCTCCAGAGATGCCAAGTTTCAACAGTCAGGCACTCTTAGCCCATATATCCCCAGGGTGCTTGTGGGAGCCACTGTGAGCTCTCCCAGGGTGCAACCTTGAAGAAACAGGGCCACACTCCCTCCCAGCAGTAGAAATTTTGAATTCACTCATCCTGGATACATTCCCACAGACACCTCAATTATGCAGCTACTGCCAGGGCTTTTCAGAGTGCTTTAGTGTGCCTCGCTGGCAAACTTACTGTGGGTACTTCTGTGAGCCGCCACTGGGAGTAAGTGCCTATCCAGCACAGGTGCAGCAGCAAAAACTGAGTCTGCTCACCACAAAACTACAGAACTCTAGGCACTACAGTCATGCTTTTCCAGAATGTAGGTCCCCTGAGCCACATCAGATGGTTCCTTGGTGCCACTGTGATTCCCTGCTGGGCACACATGAACTCAATTAAGGTTGCAAATCAGGAAAAATAGGGACACCCCCCTCCTTGGCTTCCAACTTCTAGACACTACAGTTGTGCATTTCAAGCTTGCAGGCCTACATCAAGAGAACCCAAATAGCTCAAGTAGAGAGCTACAGTAGATTAACAAGCACAGGAGAACTGAGAGATTATACCAGTTGCACCATTCCCAAAAGAACCTGGGTAGAAAAGCAATTGGATCTACAATTTAAAACATTACAGGAAAACATGGGAAGACAAAAAAAAAACACACACACACACACAAAAACAACAACAACAACAACAACAACAAAAAACAACAATCCCCAAAGGAAAGAAAAAGATGAATCAACAGGAAGGGAGTTAAATGAAATTGAAGCTAGCAGCTCAATTTATCAGAGAAAGAATTCAGAGTAATGGTTTTAAGATGTTTAAATGGCTGAATGACAAATACACATAGCTCAATGACAAATACACACAACTTAATGAGAACTCTAAGGAGCTGATTGAGAATGTCAACAACATGAAAAGAAACCAAGAGGAGATGAACGACATAGCTGCAATAAGGAACACAATGGAAGGCTTAAACAGCAATAGACTAGTAGATGCTGAGGACCACATCAGCGAATTAAAAGACAAGGTAGGAAAAAAACACACAAACACAGCAGCAACTGAAAAGAAGACTTAAAAAGCAAGAAGAGAGTCTAAGGGAGCTTTGGAAAAACAAAACAAAACAACATTCACATAATAAGGTTACCAGAAGGAGAGGAAGAGAAGCAAGGAATAGAAAACCTGTTTGAGGAAATAATGATAGAAAACTTCCCTGATATTGGCAAGAAAAAAAAAAAAAACTATGCAGGTCCAAGAAGTACATAGAGTCCCAAAGAAGTTGAACCCTAAAAGACTGACACCAAAACACATCATAATTAAATTGGTGAACACTAATGACAAAGTAAGAATCTTAAGAGAGACAGAAAATATCCTACTAGAATATCAACTGATTTCTCAACAGAAACACACCAGACCAGAAGGGAATGGAATGAAATATACAAAATGATGCAAAGAAAGGGACTGAACCCAAGAATACTATACCCAGCAAGGCTATCATTCAAAATTGAAGGTGGAATCAGGAGCTTCACAGACAAGAAAGGGCTAAGAGAGTTTATCACTACCAAGCCAAAAATGCAAGAAATGCTACAGGGACTGCTGTAAAAAGAAGAATGAAAAGGCAAGAAGAAACACAAACACTAAGGAAAACTATGACAACAAACATGTACTTGTCAACAATAACATTAAACATAAATGGATTAAATGCACCAATCACAAGACATAAGGTAGCTGAATGGATAAGAAAATGACTCATATATTTGCTGTCAACAAGAGACCCACCTCAGAGCAAAGGATTCACACAGACTGAGAGGGAAGGGATGGAAAAACATTTTTCAGGCAAATGGAAAGGAGAAAAAAGCTGGGGTTGTGATACTTATATCTAATAAAATAGACCTCAAAGTAAAGACCGTAACAAGAGATAAGGAAGACCACTACATAATACTAAAGGGAGCAATTCAACAGGAAGATATAACTCTGGTAAACATATATGCACCCAGTTCAGGAACACCCAAATACATAAAAAAATCTACTGGAAGATATCAAGAGAGAGATAAACAACAATACAATCATAGTACAGGTCTTTAATATACCACTGACATCACTGTATAAATCATCTAGACAAAAATTCAGTAAAGCAACAGCAATTCTAAATAACTCACTAGATCAGATGGACATAATTGACATCTTCAGAGCATTTCACCCCAAAGGCATGGAATATATGTTCTTCTCAAGTGCACATGGGACATTTTCAAAAATAGACTACATATTGGGTCACAAGCAAAGTCTTCCAAAATTAAAAAGATTGAAATCATATTAAGCATTTTCTCAGACCACAATTGCATAATATTAGAAATAAATTACAATAAAAACATTCCAAAAAAAATTCAAACATTTGGAAGTTGAATAGCATGCTATTAACAATGATTGGGTTATCAATGAGATCAAAGATGAAATTGAAAACATCCTGGAGACTATTGACAATAAAAACACAACAATGCAAATGCTATGGGACACAATGAAAAGTTCCTGAGAGGGAAGTTTAAAGCTCTACGGGCCTATCCAAAAAAAAAAAAAAAAAAAAAAAAAAAAAAAAAAAAAAAAAAAAAAAAAAAAAAAAA
>PVJN01006224.1:0-36811 GCA_004026805.1 Lasiurus borealis | reverse complement strand
TGCCAACCTCATACTCAATGGGAAAAGACTAAAACCATTTCCCCAAAGAACAGGAACAAGAGAGTGATGTCCACTCTCACCACTACTATTCAACATAGTGCTGGAAGTACTAGCCACTGTGATCAGACAAGGAGAAGAAATAAAGGGAATCCAAATTGGAAAAGAAGAAGTAAAGCTGTCTTTATTTTCAGATGATATGATACTGTACATAAAAATCCTAAAGACTCCATCAAAAAATTATTAGACTTAATAAATGAATATGGCATGTCTATACACCAACAATTAACTTACAGAAAGAGAGACTAAAAGAGCAATCCCATTTACCATCACACCAAAAAAATTAAGATACTTAGGAATAAACTTAACTAAGGAGATTAAAGACCTATACTTGGAAAACTACATGACACTAAAATATAAGATACAGGAAGACTTAAATAAATTGAAGGACATACCATGTTCATGGATTGGTAAAATCAACATCATCAAAATGTTCATACTACCCAAAGCAATCTGTAAATTCAATTCACTTCCCATTAAAATACCAACAGCATATTTCACAGACCTAGAAAGAACTCTCCCAAAGTTCATCTGGAATTAAAAAAAAAGACCTTGAATAGCTGTAGCAATCCTGAGAAAGAAGAACAAAGTAGGTGGGATCTCAATACCAGATTTCAAGCTGTATTACAAAGCCACTGTTCTCAAAATTGCCTGGTACTGGCACAGACATATAGACTAGTGTAATAGAATAGAGAACCCAGAAATCAATACATACCACTATGCTCAATTAATATTTGAGAAAGGAGGCATGAACATACAATGGAGTCAAGACAGTCTCTTCAATAAACGGTGTAGGGAAAATTGGACAGAGACATGCAAAAAAATAAAACTAGACTGCCAACTTACATCATACACACACAACAAAACCTCAAAATGGATAAAGGACTTAAACATACAAAGGGAAACCATAAAAATACTAGAAGAATCCACAGGCAGCAAAATCTCAGACATATGTCAAAGGAACTTCTTCACTGATACTGCTCCTAGGGCAATGGAAACTATTTTTTCTTTAGTTTCCATTTCCCTAGGAGTAGTATCAGTGCTACATCAAAATAAAAAGCTTTTGCACAACGAAAGAAACCATCAATAAAACAACAAGAAAGTCCACTACATGGGAGAACATATTTGCCAATAATATCAACAATAAGGGTTTAATCTTCAACATTTACAAAGAACTCATACAACTTCACATAAAGAAGATAAACAACCCAAACAAAAAATGGGCAACTGATCTCAATAGACACTTTTTAAAAATAAGTCAGCAGGCAGGCCAAGTGATATATGAAAACATGCTCAAAGTCACTAATCATCAGAGTGATTCAAATCAAAACAACAATGTGGTACCATCTCACACCTGTCATAATGGCTATCATCAGCAAATCAACAAACAACATGTGTTGATGAGAATGCAGAGTAAAAAAAAGGATCTCTACTGGGGATGTGCCCACAGTCAAGGTACGTGCCCCTGATAGAATCGAACCTGGGAACTTTCAGTCTGCAGGTTGATGCTCTATCCACTGAGACAAACTGGTTTTCAGTCACCTTTCATCAGTTTTTGATGACCTCTCATCAGTTACTTGAGGATGAGGTCTTAGGTTGGGCCAAGGTCAGGTCTACTTCGTACATGAAAAAAAAACAAACATTTTAAGCACTCCATAAAGTTTATGGAAATAAAGATGAATATGTCTATTTATAGGTCAGCATTGACCTATAAATCAGGAAGTGCTGGTTTGATTCCCAGTCAGCGCACAAGCCCAGATTACAGGCTTGATTCCCGGTGTGAGGCTTGCAGGAGGCAGTCAATCAATTATTCTCTCTCATCACTGATGTTTCTCTCTCTCTCTCTTTCTTTCTGAAATCAATAAAAATATATTTAAAAAACTAAAATAAGTAGATAAATAAATATTTTAAAAAAATGAACGTGGCATGTGCATCTATGTATCCACAGTGCTTTATAGTAATACATAATTACTGAATGAAGAAGGAATAATGACAGGTGCTGTGGTTTAATTCATTATTTAATTATCAATTCAATTTATGTCATTAGTAAAGTTCTTTAATATTGAGATTATAGGTCATGATAAATGAAAATAGGGGGGGGGCAGAGGATAAACTGTTTAGCAGTAAGATCAAAACTTGCATCTGAGTTAGTTTGCCAAGGCTGTCCTAACAAAGACTAGCTTCTAACAACAACAAAAAAGTGTCCTGAATGAATCTCTCCTGGGCTTTCAGGGTCCCTTTATGCTTCACTCCTCTCTTCTCTCTCACGGTGCATCTTTTGTATACACTGGCTTGTGTTTTCCAAATGTCTGTTCAGGTCATATCTTGCTTTTTCAATTAGATGACAAGCTACCTGTGCTTTTTCTTTCTTTCTTTTTTTTTTTTTTAACTTCTTTTCTAGTCGTCAGAGGACACCCTGGAGCACTGTATAGAACTGTATCCCTGGGTGAGAATGGGAAGCTGACCCCAAGTTGGCCCTCCCAGCAATAAATGAAGAGAAAGAAGCCCAATGTGGTATAGAAGTCAAGATTTCTGAGGGGGATTTTGCAATTAAAGTGGAAAGTAAGCAGATGGAAGAGTTTTCACTCTTTTATCTTGGACAGGATGAGGAAAGGCTGTAGCTGATAATAGGACCAAGTACAATATAACCTAGTAATGCTCTGAATTACCCCAGGATTCCATTCGGAAGAATACTATGTTAAAATTCATGAAGAATTCTTCATTTTTAGGAGGTTCTGGAAAATAAATTTAAGAAGACTGTGGACTCCCTCTTCCTCCCCTCTTCTGCATTTTATTCATTTTGAGCAGAACTTTCAAGATAGAAGAGCCTTAGAATGCCTTTCCCTCCAGGATTCTCTCAGAGATGCAGGTTGCCTTGGGCTTGGGACAGGGCAACTGAGGTAGACATGGTGGGTCCCGAAGCTGCTCTAAGTTCTGGGGCTCTTCTGGGATACCCAGGAGCCTAACAACTGGCATGCACCTCCTAGTCCCCACCACGAACATGGCTGGCTCCACTGGCATGAGCTAGGTTGATGCTCAATTGTCCACTCACTTCCTTCAAACTCCTCTCCGACCATTACCCTGAATTCTCATGAGACAAAATTCAGGTAGAAAAAGAAAGGCCATATTCTACCTATTAGCAGTTCACAATACTACTTTTTTTTTTTATTATGTGGCTATCTTCTTATTTCCATTAGAAATTTATTTTATCTAATGATTTCATGTTGTATATATCTCCTTAAAAACTGGCGTCTCACAAATAGTGACTATGTACTTGCAGAAATATGATGAGAATTTCAATGATATGGACAAAGAATCACTGATTATGTTGACATAGAGATTTGTTCTGGTTTCCCATATCACTCATTCCACAAATATTTGGGTGCTTACTAAGTGACAGGCACCAGAGAGGGTCAGGGCATCAGCACTGAGCAGGTCAAAGTCCCTGTTCTCATGAAACCTATAGTCTAGGAATATGAAATAGCCAATACATAAAGAGACAAATATATAATGTAGTAGAGGCCTGATGCATGAAAATTTGTGCAAGAGTAGACCTTTCTTCTCCTAGATGCCAGCACCAGCTTCCCTCCAGCACCTGGGATCTGAGCTGGCTTCCCTCTGGCCCCAGCTTCATCAGGAAGGATGTCTGGAAGGACATCTGGTCTAAATAACATATTTACCTTTTTATTATCATAGATTATCAGGTATCCATGTTATAAAGAAAACCTAGAAAGTGATGATATGAGGGGCGATATTTAATATTGTGTGGTAAAGAATGAACTATTTTTTAGATGATAATTGAATAAAGACTTGAATATAGTAAGCAAATAATCTGTGAAGATATTTCAGGTGAGCATTCTTGGCAGAGTGATCAGCAAATGCAAATGACCTGAGTCAGAAACATGCCTTCTCAGTTTAAGGGTAAATTTTGGATGCCCTTAGGGCATGAGGGAAAAACAGCAAAAGATAAAATCTAGGAGTCTAATGGGGTCTAGATCATATGAGACCTTATAAATCACATCAAGGATTCGGAATGTATCTGAGTATGACAAGAAGCTGAACAGAAAAACAATTAAGTCAATATTTTAGACAAATCGCTCTGGCTAGTGCTTAAGGAATCTGGGAGCAAGAATGGAAATAAAGAGAAAGTGACTGCAGGAACTCAGGGCATAAATAATGTTAGGTGGGATGAAGGTGATAGTGGTGAATATGGTGACCACAAGTCAGATTTGGAATAATTTGTGAAAGTACAATCAATGGAGTTTTCTGATGGTTTGTATAAGGGCTACAAGAGGGAGAAAATCAAGGATGATTTTGATAACTGAAACAGTAAGCTGCAATTTTTTTTCCAGGTCGTGTCTTAAAACGCTGAAGAATGAGCTCCCCGGACCAGAAGATTTAAGCAAAAGTGAGGAAAATTTATTACAAGCAGATTCAGACTCCCCAGAAGGGGAGGGGAGCCCAGTAATGGGCTGCCTGTTAAAGTCCTATAGTCTAGGGATATACATTTGCTACAAGCCTGCTCTATGTCTATCTGTATCGTCACCTGGTTGATTCTCTTAATTGTTTTTGCCCAGCAATGGACCTAAACTTTCCTTGTTTCTATGTGTTCTTCTCTGTTCCTGTACTGAACTTTCTCTGTTCTATGCCTTCATACATCTTGTTGGTGCAGACCTTCCCTTGTTTTCCCATGTCTCCCATTTTGCTTCCAGAAATATTTTATTACTAGAGGTCTAGTGCACAAAATTCATGCATGGGATGGAGGGTGTGTCCCTCAGCCCAGCCTGCACCCTATCCAAACTGAGACATTCCTCTCACAATTCAGGACTGCTGGCTCCCAACTGCTTGCCTACCTGCTTTCCTGATTGCTCCTAACCACTTTGGCCTGGCAGCCTGATCACTGCCTAAACACTCCCCTGTCAGCATGATTTATGTCTAACTGCTCCCCTGTCAGCCTGATTGCCCTTAACTGCCCTCCCCTGATGACTTGGTCACCCTTAACTGTCCTCCTTTGCTGGCCTGTTCACCCCAACTGCTCTCCCCTGTAGGCCTGGGTCACCCCCCACATCTGTCTTCTCCTGCAGGCCTAGTCCTCCCCAACTGTCTTTCCCTGCTAACCTGGTTGCCCCTAACTGCCCTCCCCTGCAGGCCTGATCACTCCCAACTGCCCTCCCTTGCAGGCCTGGTCCTTTCCAACTGCTCTCCCTGCTGGCCATCTTATAGTGGCCATCTTGTGTCCACATGGCGGTGGCTATCTTGTGTGTTTGAATGATGGTCAATTTGCATATTACTTTTTTATTATATAGGATTTCTGCATGGTTGGTTCCTATGATTAGGCTTGCTCAAACTGCCATGTCTGCCTCTGCCTATGTTCTACCTGACTTTGTTTTCCACTGGACCCCTGCCCTATCTGCCTGCATTTCAAGTTAAACCTCTCAATTTCAAGGGTTTTGCCTTCAAATATATTTTTTTCTTTTTTCAAAAAGGAAAGAGTGGTCATTCATTTTCCAAATGAATGATCATTCTCCCCATTAAATGCTGCTCAAAAGTAGTGTATATGTATCCTTATCATAGGCAATATCTTAATCAATAAAGAAAAAAATTTTACAGTAGTGTATAAATGCACATTTTCCTGTACTTTAACACTTTTTAGATGAAAATTCTAAATCTTTTTAAAATTATTATTATTATTATTATTATTATTATTATTGTTGTTGTTGTTATTGCTCTCTGATAATTCCTGTTTGCTTATTTATTGATTTTTTTTCCTTTGTGACATTCCTTTTCATATCCTTTGATGATTTTCCCATTGAGTGTATTATCTTTATTTCTTCATGGTAGGAAAAGTTTTCTTCAAAATTATGAAATATTCTCCTACAGTTTTTTTCTAGTATTTTTGTACATTTTCAGTTAGCTACCTAATTAGGTATATTTTATTATTATGGTGTGCACTTATAATCTAACAATTATTTTCCAAATGAATGATCATTTTCCCCAGTCTTTAAAAACGTACTTTTCTCCACATTTTAGCTTATGACAAATTATTCTATCTATCCAGAGCTGTTTTGTGTATGCTAGTATGTTTTAGTGCTTTTTCTCTATTCCTATTGAAATAATATATTGCTTTGATTATATTAGTAAAAATTATTCCCTTATTCTTCCTTTCACAATTTTTGTAAAATTTACTTCTATCAAAAATGATGTTGAATATTTTTAATGTTTATATTTTATCTGATTTGTTCTCATGTTCAGTCTTTGTGTTTGCATGTTTTGCCAATGTAAGCACATTAACTTTGAGCTTGGTGCTTGAAATTTCCCAGTGGAAATGCTAGCAGGCACTGAAGGTATGAAGTGAAAAGTTAAGGATGAGATCATGATGAAGAGATTCAAATTTAGAAATCATTCTCAAAGTTGGAAATTGAGAGTTAGTTGAGCAGAAGGGTATATAGAGGGCCAAAGACTAGGAGATGGAGACAATAAGCAAGAGAAAGAGGAGCTAAGTCAGAATCATAGAATTCTGTGACGAAAGCAAGCTATAAAGATCCAAATGTCAGCTTTTGATGAAAAACAAAGCAAAACAAAAGAAAACAAACAAACAAAAACCCTATTAGGCTCTCTATTTAGAGAGAAATGACCAAAATAGTGCAGATATAGAATCAATATTGTGGGACTAAAGATTTATAGAACTCTGTCATCACTTGGTCAAGGTCTCAGACCCTACAACCAAATTTTATTAGTCACACTTGAAGAGGGATGCATTTTGTATGATTTTTTCTATGTGGGTCGTATATTCCAACTAATTAATTCACTTTCTGCTTCAAATAATGACCCTGATGATTCAGGAGACCAATTTCAAGTTTGTGGCTAGGAGCAGAGAAGCAATCTGAGAGAGTGGGTCAGATGGATGCTGATTAGGACATGCAAGCTCTGAAATGTTGACCTTGGTTCTAATAAAAAAAGAGACTGATCATATTAAAAAAAAACACCCCAAAACTGGAAACTTGGTTTTTTATATTTTATGAAAGTGCCCAATTGCTTGTGTGTCCTACAGCGTACCATGCCTCGGTTACAGGTTCTATCCTCAGTAGGCAGACAATTGATGTTTTACTCTCACACTGATATTTCTCTCTCTCCCTCTCCATTCCTCTTTCTCTAAAATTCAATAAAAATCTTTAAAAAGTTCTCCCCATGCCTGGCTGATGTGGCTCAGTGGTTGAGGATCAACTTATGTACTATGAATCATGGTTCAATTTCCAGTGTGGAGTGTGCAAGTGGCAGTTGATCAATGGTTCTCTCTCATCATTGATATTTCTATCTCTCCCTTTCCCTTCCTCTCTGAAATCAATAAAAATATTTAAAAATAATTCTTCCCAATTCCTTAATAGCATTTAAATATTCAGTCATTATTTAATTAAATAATATATAGCTGTTTTGTTATCTCTGAAAATAGGTCACAAAATTATTTATTTTAAATACAGACAAATAGCAACCTGAAATACCACATCAAATATTTTTAATAAATGTGGGTATTTTAGATAGTTACTTTAAAGTTTTACGCTGTGTAGCTTCAATTTTGCTGCTCAGTGATGTTTCAATTATCTTTTGTTGACATTCAGTAAATTCACTATAGTGATTCTTTTATTTTTTCTTATTCACCCAGCTCCTTCACACTCATCCTTGACTTAATCTTCTATGCTACTAGAATGTATAAATCATCAGTTTTAAGTTTCATGTTATTCCCATAACCCCTGTCAGACTTTTGCCTCAAAATATATTTGTACCTCCATCTTTGCCTTTGAATTTCTCTGTAGTGCCACCCACGTCTCTTTCTCCACTCAAGAAAATATAATCCACAAAATTTATTAACATGTACTTTCTTTAATTTGCATGAAAGTTAAAAAGTCAAATAATGTTGAAAAGTTTTATTAAAAAATCTTTAATCCTATGATTTCTTCCCTTTCAACCATTAGCTGTTTTTGCTTGGTATTTCACTTCAACATTTTAAAATAATATGCATGTAACTCTTTCTCTTGAATCATTTATATAATTGCCTAATATAGTAATTCTCTTACATTCATATTAAGTATAAATATATAAAGTTCATTCACACCTGAGCCAACTAGTACACTATGAGAACATTTCTTTAATCATATAATTTTATTTTTCTTAGAGAAGTGATTACCTCCTTTTTTTTTCT
Source organism: Lasiurus borealis (assembly GCA_004026805.1). Lineage (NCBI taxonomy): Eukaryota > Metazoa > Chordata > Mammalia > Chiroptera > Vespertilionidae > Lasiurus > Lasiurus borealis. The sequence continues at coordinate 28,557 of PVJN01006224.1, read as the reverse complement.
TTCTGGTTTTGATGCTTGATATATCCCTCCAGACTGTGTTTTTGTTTTTTTCCTTTTAGTATGCTTTGTAATTTTTGTTAAAAGCTGGACATAATGTATCAGGTTTAATGAACTAAGGTAGTCAGGTCTTTATTGTGAGATTCTATGTTTATCTGGCTGTGTTATTGTTCCTTGTATCTGTGCTATCAGAAACTAAACTTTCCTCTAATGTTCTTGTTTTTGTCTCTCCCATTGTCTTTGGATTTCCCTAGGGACTTCTTCTTAAATAGGGTCTAAGGCTTGTAGTTCTTTTAGGTGTAATCCCATTATACAGGGGCCCTCTTGAAGTGGTGGTGAGGTGGGGGTAAGAGGGACATTCTGTAGTCCTATGATTGATTCTATTAGAGAACCTGAATTGGATATTTCTCTTGCTCTATGTCAAAGGATAGAGGGAACTGGAGTTAGGTATTTCCTGTCCTTCAGGCTAGTTGGGCTTTGGTAAAACCCCATTTGGTCAGGTTCTGGTACAACAATTTTCTTTGAGAAGACAAAGAGCTTGTTAAGGAGAAGAGAGTGAGCTATATAGGTGTATTTCAGAATGCTTACTTTTTCTTTTTTGCCAATAGCATGAGAAAAGTTTTCTTCCCTCTTTATAGTGAGAATCTTGTAGGGTTCATGGAGTTAAATTCACAAAAGTATGTGGGTCCCTAAGGCTGGGTCCTCAGCATTTTTAGCTCTCAAGCTTGTGTATACAGAATCTTCAGCAATCTGTCAATCACAATTTAAAGTTATCCTACTGGGATTGTCTACAGATGTGGGCTTCTGCACCTGGTATGCTGTGCTTCTATGTATTGGCCTATCTTTAAAGTTTTGGGGGGCAGCAGCTTGCCATGCAATCTCATTTCTTTTATGTGTCTAAGAAAAGTTGATTTTCAGTTTGTTCAATTTTTTTTTTTCCATTGGGGATGAAAGTGTACTTCAAAGATCCTACCATATTGGACCAGGAATTCACCTTTACTTCAAACCTCTAGCTAAGTTTTCTTATTCACTCCTAAAGTCCTATAAAATTTCTCTCAACAAAGTTAATCAGACACCTACCTGTTCCTTTTGTATGATTATTTGTTTTCTGGGGACATCCCTCTTGAAGCCCTGTGTTCTCCTGTCCACATGAAATACTCATACTCTAAATTGGCTGCACCCCACAGCTTCCTTTTGCTATAATCCTATGACTTCCTGCTATATTTCTTCTAACTTTTAACCTCTGTTATATGCAGCCCATGTTTCCTCTTTTTTCATTTTTGTTTACTTCCTCATTTTAGTGAAGCACATATTTCTACAGCTTCACACACACAAAAGGTTTATGGATAGTGCCTTTTGAAATATCTTCAATGTCTGAAATAGCATATACTACTATTAAATATTAGTTTTGTGGAATATAGAATACTTGGTTGAAAAATAATTTCCCCTTAGAATATTAAAGATATGGCCCCACTGATCTCTAATGTTCAATGTTACTTTTGAAGAGACCAATGCTAATTTGGTTCTTGTTTTATTATTATTGCTAGAGACAGAGTGCACGAATTTGTGCACCTTGAAAAGAACTGTGCACTGTGAGGCTATGGTGGGCACAGAGGTGGGTTTCAGCCCATCCTCCCTGCTACCACCTGTCCCTCCCACCACAGCCCATGGTCTCATTTCTGACGGTAGCCTGGCTCCTACCACTGCTGCTCCTACATACCACCCACTCACACCCATAAAATGGAAGCTGCTGCCCCAACTGCCCCTCAAGAACAGGGGGAGATGGAGAAGCCCTCAGAGGTGATTAGGGCTAACAGCTGTCATTTGCACCCCCTGACAGTGTTGAGCAATTGGGACTGGTGCCTGGTACTGGCAGTGGGTATGAGCAGTGGCTCCAGTGCTAAAATAGGAGCAAAGAATTTTCAGTAATCACCGGAGGATCACCCCAATGACAGTGACTGGTACCCTGCCTTGGTCTGGCACCCCATTCACCTGCTTTACCATCCCGCCACAGCCAATACTTGCCATATTCTGTGGCCTGTTGTCAATGCCTACCATGTTTTGCGCACATCCCCTGGTGATCAGTGGATGTCACAGTGACCAGTTTTTCAGTTGTTCCACTATTTGGTCTATTTGCATATCAGACTTTTTTTATTTAATAAATCTTTATTATTACAATTGTTCCTCTCCCCCCCTCCAGAGTTCCCATCCACCAGGCTCCCACCCTTCCCTCTGCCCTCACCTCCCCTACATTGACCTCATCCATAGGTGTATGATTTTTATCCAGTCTCTCCCTGTACCCCTTTTACTCTTTTCCCCTGAGAATTGTCAGTCCACTCTCTTTCTATGGCCCTGATTCTATTATATTCACCAGTTTATTCTGTTCATCGGATTTTTAATTCACTTGATTTTTAGATTCACTTGTTGATAATTATGTATTTGTTGTTCATAATTTTTATCTTTATCTTTTTCTTCTTCCTCTTCATAAAGAGTATCTTTCAGCATTTCATATAATACTGGTTTGGTGGTGATGAACTCCTTTAGCTTTTTCTTATCTGTGAAGCTCTTTATCTGACCTTCAATTCTGAATGATAGCTTTGTTGGTTAGAGTAATCTTGGTTGTAGGTTCTTGCTATTAATCACTTTGAATATTTCTTGCCTCTCCCATTTGGCCTGCATAGTTTCTGTTGAGAAATCAGCTGACAATCATATAGGTGCTCCCTTCTAGGTAATTAACTATTTTTCTCTTACTGCTTTTAATATTCTCTCTTTGTCTTTTGCTCTTGGTATTTTAATTATGATGTGTCTTGGTGTGGACCTCTTTGGATTCCTTTTGTTTGGGTTCTGTGTGCTTCCTGGACTTGTAAGTCTATTTTTTTGCACCAGGTGGGGGAAGTTTACAGTCATTATTTCTTCAAATAGGCTTTCAGTATCTTGCTCTCTTTCTTCTTCTGGCACCCCCATAATTCTGATGTTGGTACACTTAAAGTTGCCCCAGAGGCTCCTTTCACTTTCTTCCAATTTTAGGATTCTTTTTTATTTTCCAGTTGAGTGTTTTCTGCTTCTTTGTATTTCAAATCTTTAACTTGATTTTTGTATTCCACTAGTCTGCTGTTAGGTCTCTGTATAATATTTTTTATTTCAGTCAGTGTATGTTTAATTTCTAGTTGGTCCTTTTTTAACTCCTTTTGGATCCTGCTAAATTTATCCATTTTTTCTAGGAAATTCTTGATAAACCTTATAACCATGATTTTGAACTCTTTATCCAGTCATTTGTTTTCCTCTATTTCTTTTGTTTGTGATCTGTTCCTTTGTCTCCACATTTTCCCTGCTTCCCTGCGTTGGTAGAGTAGCTTTGTGTGGTAGGTGTCCTATAGGGCCTAGTAGCTTAGCCTCTCCAGTTACCTGAGAGATTCTCTTGATGCATCCCTTTATGGATTGTGTATACACCCTTGTTGTAATTAAGCCTTGATTGTTGTTAGTATCACTGAGGGGAATTGACCTCCAGGCCAATTGGCTGTTAGGGTCAGATGTGTCTGCACTGGGAGAACTTTTGTGCTGGAGTCAGCCTTATAATACAAGACTTGTAAAATTGCAATAGCCTCTGTGCTCAGCTTGGATGGGGCAGAGTCTCAGGGCTGAGCAGACAGCCTTGGCTTTCCATCAGCCCTGCCTTATGAAGGCCCTGGGTCTTAGTGTCCCTCAGTAATTGCTGCAGCCCTCTTTGTGTACTCATGCTCACATGCCTCCAGACTTCTGCCTTTCTGGCTCCGCTGAGTGTCCATGCGCCCTAGGTACCCATATGAGTCTGAGTTCCCAGCGTCTTGCCTGAAACTGGGATTCAGTGCAGTAAGAAGTGGATTTCAGTGCAGGTGGGAGATTCTGTCTTCTTCATGCTAGAGAAAGCCAGTGGCACAATCAGCAATCAGCCCTCTGTGTGCACGTACTCACCTCTTATGCCTACAGACCTCTATCTTTTGCTACTCCCCTAAGTTTCTGTGCACTCCTCCCGTTTCATAACAGTTTAGACTCTGTCCCATGTATGAGTCTCAACTGTAACTGGGGTTCAGTACAGTCATATATGGGGTTCAGTGCAGTCAGGAGTTTCCGTCTCCCTCCCACAAGAGGAGGCCAGCCAGGCATGCTGCCATCTGTCCTCTCCATGCACGTCTCTTTTCCTCAGCTTTTTGCAGCCCCTCTCTTTCCTTCTTATTGTAGAATTTTTACTCAGCCAGCTTTCCTGTGGTTCTGGATGATGTCCTTTCTGTCTTTTAGTTGTAGTTATGAAACTGTTGTGTGAGGTAGCAGTTTAGTTGTTCACTTATGCTACCATCTTGGTTTCTCCAAAAAAACTAGACTTTTATTAAATAGGATTTTTTTATTTTGGAAGCTTTAGAATTTTATCTTTATTTCTGGGATTCTGAAATTCCATAATTATGTGTCTTACTTTTTTTTATATATCATTATTATGCTATTTACACTCATTTAACTAGAAACTCATATCTTTTAGTATGAAATTTTCTGTGTTCTCTCTTGAACTCTTATAAGTTAGATTTTGATTTTCCAAATTTCCTTAACCATTCTCTTATTTTCTAATAGTTTACTTTTTGTACTAGTTCCTAACAGCTTTTCTTGTCTTCCAAGAATTTAAGTTTTTAAATTTTATTTTTGTTACCACATTCTTAACAATGTACTTTGGCCATTTCTTACCAATTAATTTACTCATTCATTCATTCATTCATTCCACAAACATTTATGAAACACGTACAATATGCAAGCACTATTTTAGGTCTCAAGGTCTTAGAGATACTGTAAAGAAAAAGCTAATTGCCTATTCTCATGGAGCTCATATTTTGAGTTGGGGATAAAGAAAATAAGTAAACAAAGGTAATCTGAGGTACTCAAACTCAGTGAGAAAGATAAAACAGGGCATTGTAATTGAGAGTGATTGTGTAACTGCTTTCAGTGGATAAGTTAAAGAAATACTGCTATCAGAATGTTCTCTGTGAAGAATATTCCAGAGAGAGCAAAGAGCCACTCAAAGGCCCTGAGGCCAGGCACCAGTTTGGCATGTTTCAAGAACCAGGAGACAACTGTGGTTGGAAAGGAGCAGAGAGGAAGTGTGATATGAGAAAAGGGAAGGGTTGTTGGCCTTTTTTGTTAACTGCTACCTTCCTAGTGCCTAGAGTAGCACTCAGCACAATACAAACATTTGTTTAATGAGTACAGGGAGGTAGAGGCTCTGATGCAATATAATGATAAAACTTTAATATTAAATACTCTTTAGGTCTAGCCCCTGCCTATCTTTTCAGTTCACTATTTTCTTGCACATTATTTTTTAATTAAATATTTATTTTTACCACAAATATACTGCAAATATTTTTCTTTCATATGTTGCTTCACGATTATCTTTGCCTCCAGGTCTCCTTGCAAGTTTTACTCTTTTAAACCCCAGATATTATCACATCTTTGTGAAACATTCCAGCTGCTGAAAATGAGATAATTTCTCCTTTCCCTAAACTCCTCATGTGTGTCATTTGTTAATACTCAACACAAACAACTTATTTAATGTCACTTCACTTATCCTGGTTCTCTAATCCAGTATTATCTTTGAGGGCAGTAGCTGTCTTTTATATTTTGAAATCTTAAGCTTCTCATGGTGGCTTTGTTATACCCAGTGTTCAGGATCCCCAAAAAACCCACCAGAAAGGAGCCGAGCCCGATGCAAAAGTAAAAGAACCTTTATTCATGCTAGCAAGCACTCCCATCTCCAGCAATCAGCAGCGCAGCTGTGAGAGAGAGAGAGAGTGTGCTCTGGTGGACAAAGACTTTATAGCAGTGGGCAGGGAAACATTTGCAGCCCCCAATGATTGGTCAGGGGGCAGGATCAGGGGTCTGCTTATGCAGGGGTACTGTGCAGTTTGCCTGATTTGGGCTGAGTCCACTTCTCTGCATTCCTATTGGCAGGTTTGTGTAACTGTTACATTCTCGGGGTTTATAGAGAGGGGCAGCAGGGAAAGTTGCAGAACGGTGGTACAGAACAAACAAAACATCATGACAGTAACAAAAAGAACTTCATGGAGTCAATATAATTTAGTTCTATCAGCTTTGCTCATGATTGTTGCTTAGTATTATGATGTTAGTAACTTCTCAGCTAGGCCAAGTGTCTGTGGGTGGTGAGGTGTGAGGTTGGAGATGTAATTTGGCCTATGTAGGTCAGTGAGCCTCCTTCTATTACCTTGGTCCCAAGAACACACAGGAGAACTGGTCAGAAAGATTGATGAAGGAATGTTTCAGCATGATGACCACTTTTAGGTTTTTGAAAATCATCACCTGGCAAAAGTCAATAAGTAAATTTAAAAATTTCCTATCCTTCAATGCACCAAGAATATTATCTTCATATTCAAAGTATAACAAGTACTAAAAGTCTTGTGGGAGAACAAAGCATTGAATTAAAGCCACATTTTAGATATTCAAAGGTGGTTGTGAAAAATAAGAACCAAAATAAACCAGAACAAATGAGGAGTAACTAGTAGCCATTAGTCACACTTCAGGAATCTAGAACATAACTGTCAACAAAATCTTGATAACATTGAGTTCTGAGAAGAAAGTTTAATTGTCATGAAATCTTTATTATTGGGTTAAATTAACTATCACTTTGGAACATCTCTGCTAATGCTGGAATCATTAGGGGATATATATCTTCCCTCACACCCACAGATAGGCATAAACTTTAAATGTGAAGAATTTAGTCAACTTAGTCCTTTTTGTAAATCACTATTCTAAAAAAAAAATCCTTAATTTTTTTTATTGTTGTTTAAATAAAAGTAGTGATAGATATAATCTGCCCTGAGCAAACAGACCACACATCAATAAGTGAACACTTAGCCTAACCAGTGGTCGGCAAACTCTTTAGTCAACAGAAGGGCAAACCGCGGCATGTGGCTCACGAGCCGCAGTTTGCCGACCACTGGCCTAAGCTATTTTCCATGAAACCCATGAAACATTTCTATTAGAAACTTAACAAGCTACAATGCAGCAAACACTCCAATCTTCAGCTCTAGAAAATGTGATCCTGCATGCAGACATAGAAGCTTTTTAATTTAGCTGGGAGAGAGTGTGACTGTGCAGTTGGGTGATGTAATTTTTTTAATTGGTAAAGTGTCATTGTTTTTTATTTTATGTTTATTGAAAAACAGAAATGCTACATGTAAGAATAGCAATAATTCTTGTTCCAGTCTGATGGCTTAACTTACTAATTATGAAAATATATGCTATATGCTAGTTGTAGCTGGGAATATTTAATAAGATATTGGAATACATTTCTTATGGTTGCATTTTAAGAGGATTTATAAAAGTACCTTCATCTGTAATATTTAAAACTTTATTGATTTTAAGTGTGAATGACACAGCTTGGGGATGATCAATGGACAAAATGCATATACAACTGTGAGGATTTTCATCATTCAACAGAGTGCCGGTGTGTGGAGACTGAGACACAAGGTCCTAGAATGGGAGGGAAAGGTATTATTAGCAAGATCTTACACTTGTCTGGATGCTTCCTGTCTGAGTCATCTATGTGCACATTTTTCATTTGAGCTCCACAAGCCTCTAAGGTGGTAGGAACAACATGTCAGCTGTCTCCATTTCATAGATGAGGATCTTAAAGCTTGTCCTGGCCAAGATCACAAAGGTAGAGACCAGGCTTCACATACACACATACTGACATGGACAAAGTGTCTCCACCATTTCTGTCCAAAGACTTCTTTGGCAACTGGAAAGATGTCGTGACCCTATTTTGTTGAAGAAGGAGTGGATGCTTGTGCTAAATCCCTCCTTCTCTCTCCCTTCACAACTCAGAGACATTTTGGGATCCAGGAAGCTTTGGTTCCAGAAAACTTTACATAGACAGGTTTCCTGCTAACTCTAAGATGATAAGGCCTCACTTCAAGACAAGGCCACACTTCCCACAGTTCTTCTTGGCCAGTGATATGGTCTGAGGAGAGCCAACTAGGCGCTGGTAGACCCGTGGGATGCCAGACTGGATGCCACCTTCATGGGTGGGGAGGGAGCCCACAGCGATGATCTTTATTGAATGTTTTGCTCTCTGGATGCATTTGGAAGAACTATATTCCTCCTAGCATGTGAGGAACAGGGCTCTCTGCACTCGGGAAGGAGGGTTGTCTTGTGGTTTTTCTTAATTTATTTCACCCAGTTCTCCATACGTGGCCTCGGTCTTCGGATGAGATTCACGTACCCTGTTTCCCCGAAAGTAAGACATCTCCCAAAAATAAGGCCTCTCTGGAATATAAGGCCCCCGAAGCTACCTTAAGGCATGTGACTCCTGATTTAAAGAGACCTCGCATTGCCTGAACAGCTCTGGCTGCGCTGTGGCCCATCAGTGAGCTGGTTTGTGATGACAACTTACTACCATACTATATGCAGGTAATAAATGTCCTTTTTTTTCTTGTTCAACAATAAATGTGTACCGTATTCTTCTTCATGAAAAATAAGACATCCCCTGAAAATAAGACCTAGCGCATCTTTGGGAGCAAAAATTAATATAAGACACTGTCTTATTTTCGGGGAAACAGGGTAGGAAATGCTGAGGACTTCTGTAGCCACCTGCAATTGAGTGAGCTCTGCCCACCTCTTAGCCCCTCCCCCCAGCTGTCCCTGGCTGTCACCTCTTTCTATCCAGCCCGAAGCACCAGAAACAACCCAGTTGTGGCATGCTGACCCGACCCCCCCCTCCTTTGGTGGGGCCAAGTGGCAGTCCCAAGCATCAGTGGCCCAGACAGGCGGGCTAGGCTGAGGCTGGCCAAGCAGGAAGAGGAGCAGGCTGAGCCCTTCGCTGTATATTATTCATGTGCATTTACTAATTATGAATAATTATAATTGAGAGTGATTGTCTAACTAGAGAAAGCCAGTGGCACAATCAGCAGTTCATGTGCATTTGGGCTAATCTTAGAGAAGGCCCTCCCCTAGAGAAGGCCCCCCTCCACTCCCTCCCAGAGGCTTCCCCTTGTAGCGACTTCCTCTGGAGGCTTCCCTCCTGCCATCCAGCCTGAGCCCTGGAGGGGCAGTCCCTGAGCCTCTTGCTTCCCTGCCAGGCACTTCGCTGCACCACTGCGTTTTTTTTTTTTCAACTTTAGTATTTTTACTATTATGAGACTTTCCTTCCAATAAGAATGACTTTTCAACTTAAAAAAAAAAAAAAAAAACAACAACAGTAAGAGGGAAAGTTCCAAGACAACCATGCAGCTTCATGTCTTTCTCCAAAGCTTTCTAGGGTGGAGCCAGGAGAACAGCCATGGCCCTGCGCAAGTGTCTGGTTCTCACATAAAGGCTTTAAGAAAAGTCCACCTCCATTCCTTGTCTTGCAACATTCAACGTTCTGACCTAAGTGTCCCCACCTTGCCATCCCAATATGACTGCAGCCAATTCCTAATTGGCTCTAGTCACGTCAATCTGCTTTACTAGGTCTCCCAAGGGTAGAAAAGAGAAAACCGGGTGCCTCAGGGTCCACAGACCCATGAGGTTGGTAAAGGCTCCGCGCCAGACTCAGGAAAAGTTGGCTCGCCACCTTTACTTCCCTGAATAATGCCCACTCCTAGGCTTCTTCCTTTAGCGCCAAGAAGTGGGAAAGAGAAGGAGGTGCGCAGAGAACTTAGGTCGCCCAAACATTCTCCATGGCTCCCAGGCGCATCGAGGAACAGGTGCCTTGGAACAGATGCCTTTTCTCTGATGTCCGTCAGAAAGCAGAGCCTGCTGCCCCTTGCTGGCTGTCAGGCCCCTTTCCCTGGCACCTGCTGGTCTTTGCGCCCTTGTTTTCCCCCTCCGCCTTTTGCAAGGCTGGGCAGGCGCCACCTCTCAGGTAATTATTGCCAACCCGCCCCGGGGAAGCGGGGGTGAGCGCGCCGGCGCGGTGGGGCTCGTGCATAAAGGGATGGCGCAGGGCCCGGGTTCCAGATCACTGGAAACATGCCGGCCCGCGCCCCTCCACGCTGCCCCAGGTCGCCATCGCTGCTGCTGCTGCTGCTGCTGCTGCTGCTGCTGCTGGCCCTAGGTGGTCGCCTTCTGCGTGCTGAGCCTGGAGACGGTGTGGAGACTTGGGCCCGCTTCGCGCGCCCTCTGGCCCCCGAGAATGCTGGTCTCCTCCAGGAAACCTTCCCCGACGGCTTCTTCTGGGCTGTGGGCACTGCTGCCTACCAGACAGAGGGCGGCTGGCGGCAGCACGGCAAGGGCGCGTCCATTTGGGACACGTTCACCCATTCACCCCCAACACTCCAGGGAGACCCCCCCGTAGCTGGTCTGCGTAAGGGCTCCCTATCACAGTCCTTGTCCGCCACCGGGGACGTGGCCAGCGACAGCTACAACAACGTCTTTCGCGACACGGAAGGGCTGCGTGAACTCGGGGTCACCCACTACCGCTTCTCCATCTCGTGGGCGCGAGTGCTCCCCAATGGCAGCGTGGGCACCCCCAACCGCGAAGGGCTGCGCTACTACCGACGACTGCTGGAGCGGCTTCGAGAGCTGGGAGTGCAGCCTGTGGTTACCCTGTACCATTGGGACCTGCCCCAGCGTCTGCAAGACGCGTATGGCGGCTGGGCCAACCGTGCCTTGGCGGACCACTTCAGGGATTTCGCGGAGCTTTGCTTCCGACACTTCGGTGGTCAGGTCAAGTACTGGATCACTATCGACAATCCCTACGTGGTGGCCTGGCATGGCTACTCAACTGGGCGCCTGGCCCCAGGCGTCCAGGGTAGCTCTCGGCTTGGGTACCTGGTGGCGCACAACCTCTTGCTGGTGAGTTCGAGGGGCCAGAGCCCTGCACTGGGCCTCTGGAATCTCCAGGGTCAGGGGGTGCCTGAGATGTTTGTGTGAACACTTGGGAGTCGCACGTGGAGAGCGGCGGCGGCGCGGGGAGGCGTGGGGGAGGAGGATGGAATGGGAAGGGGGAGACGGAGCAGTTTAGGCTTTCTTTGGACGGCTTGGAGTTGGGAATGGGATGGAAATCCCTCAGTGGGTGTGCCAATGAGTGCCCAGAATGAATGCCCTTTGGAAACCATTTGTCCGGAAGAAAATAGAAACAATTTCTCCCGGAGAAAAGGGAGCTCCTTTCTCTGGGTATAGAGAAATCCTCCAATGTAAGGTGAGGAGGATATATTATTAGTAGCTATGGAGAGGATGAAGAGGATGAAAAGACCAAGTTTGTTCAGAAGCTGCAGAAACAGCTTTACTCTGCTAGGGCTTATGGAGATGGCAGGAGTTCAATGTTAACCCAATAAAATCTGTGTTGCTTGTGACTCAGTCCATACTACAGCAAATGCAAAGGTGTCAAAATTGCATATTGTAGAGAGTTGGGTTTAAATGTCTTTGGATGTTCTTTTTGTCTAACCTTATTTAATTGGCAGAGATGTGAAAACCCTTAAAACAATATTAAACAAAGCTAGCCAAAAAAACTACAGATGTCCTCCAAGTGTATTTCCATGATGCTCTCCTCAGTTGGAAGTATTCCTCCAGGAAGATATTCTTAATCTGAAAAACAAAAACAAAAACAAAAAACCACCACCAACAACAAAATATTTGAACACCATTGTACAAAAAGCTTAATAATATTTTACAGTAGAAATGTCGATATACTATGACCAAACTGTCTCCCCCCAAAAATTCTTTCTCCTTTTTCTTCTTTACTTAGTATTCAAGAATAGGTCTTATTGACATGAGCATTCATTTATAATGATATCAGTTGTGGGTACACTTTGTATAGTTTTGTATCAAGAAAATATTTTATATGTTTGTACAAATATTTAAATAAAAGTGTTTAAATGTATAACTTTTGGGACTGTATTTGGTGACTCATTAAGAATTAAGCCAACATACTTTGAACGGATTCAAGGCAGAACACTTCTGAATATTTTTAATTGAAGCTGCAGATAATTGAGGCATCACATATGGATTATTGAATTGGTTTAGTGCTCTGAGTTGCCAGTGATATAATAATGCTAAATACATTGTATATCAGCTCCAAAAAATCTGCTACCACAGATCATAAAAGCATGCTGGGTTTGTTTGGAAAAAAAAGTTGAGATGTCAGTAATTTCATATTGATATATATCTTTTCATTAATATACTTCAGAATAATGCTGATAAACTTTTCAGTTTGGCTATCCTTTGAAAGAATCAAACAAAAGATCATAAGGTCCACCTGCTTATGGTTGGTGATAAAAAATATTAACGAGAAGAACTACCCCTTCTTCTGAGGAAGACATAAGCAAATTTCAGTCCATACCAGAAAAAAATAAGAGTTCCAAGGACCAGCTGGTGGATCAAATAAGACCATTTCTGCAAAATTGCCACTTTATATTTAAATTACATGAGTTATATTTTTAGAGTACATGTAATAAATTCCATATGTATATAAAAGTCACAGTTGCTATTTTAGTAACTTACATGATTATTTCACATGTAAAATAAGGTATTGAGACAGCAGGAGCTTTCTGGTACTCTGGTAATTTACATAGTCAGCATACTTTTGATTCTTGTGCCCACTCTCAGCTCTTTAATTAACTTCTTAGTTATATTTTTGGATCCTTACACAAGCACGCGCGCGCGCGCACACACACACACACACACACACACACACACACACACAACCTTACCAAACACTAACCACCCTTCCCAGAAATGCAGTGGACTCTGAATTCATAGGAAATTAGTGACAGGTGATACTTGATTTTGCTGATGCTGCAATCAAAATGCTAGTTGTAAAACATTAATTTCTTTGGTTTGGAATTTAGTCACTTTTGTATCTTATGAAGTAAGTTGTCATTATCAAAGAATATCTTAAATTAATTTTTTCATTAGATATTTTAATATTCTTTCTTGATGTAGTGTTGCAGAGAGGGGGATAGATAAGTTTTGACCTTACTTGAAGACATAAAACATATTCTGCAAGTTTTGTTAATAGAATATTTCAGCTGGGACTTAGATATTGCTGTTAGGGGCCACTGAGGTCCTCACCTTTTATTTGCATTTGGGGAATTGATGCTACTGCCCTTTGGTTCTGTACTGTGCTTCCACTCTTTTAAAAGTTGGGTAAGGATACCCCCTGAGGACACTGGAAATTTTACATGTACTCCTAGCCTGGAGATTTAAGAATCATTGTTTGTTGGGCTGGAGGACAGAGGCAGGCCAAACTATAAGATGAATAAAGGGGGGGGGATCTTTTGTGAGTTTCTGATACTGGGATAAACTGAGAGGGAGAGGGAGAGGGAGAGGGAGAGGGAGAGGGAGAGGGAGAGAGAGAGAGAGAGAGAGAGAGAGAGAGAGGAGGGAAGAGAGAGGGAAGGGGAGGAAATAAGAGTGAAGGGGAGGGGAAGGGAAGGGAAGAGAGGGAGGGATGGGAGGAGAAGGGAAAGAAGGAGAGGAAAAGAGAGGAGGAGAGGAAAGAAGAGAAGAGAAACAATAAACAACACTTAGAACTGAAAGAATTTTCCTGAATAGCTGTGGTAGGCTGGACTGCTATGTTCATCTGTGTATAACGCAGAAAAAGAACACACCTTCTCTCTCAGACTTGAAGAGGGACTGTGTGCCTTCACAGATTTTGAAAGACAGTTCTTGAGGACTCCTGTAAAACTAGCATTGAGGACTATAGTTGGGAATTCAATCTCTGCATTTTTTTTATTCTGCCCATGGGTTTCTGAGAGGACCAGACTGAGTTGAAGAAGTCTACCTGTCTGCAACAAAGGCATTCTTCCCTCTTTCTTGACACACCTCAACTGGACTTCCAGAACCGTATTCTCTCTTATTTCTCCTCTCAGCTCACTGGTGATCCCTTCCCAGTCCCCTTTGCTTATGTCTCCTCACGTTGCCTCTAATATTGGCATGCCCGGGACTTTACCCTGGGAGCTCTTCTCTAGATTCTCTCCAAGTGATTTCTTGAATACTCTATATTATATATTCTGATGACTACAAACTTTGAGTCTCCAGCAAGAACTTCTTCTCTGAGTTCTGTGCATGAATAGGTTACTGTCTTATCTACTTAGATATCCAATAGGCATGTCACATTGAACACCCCCAAATACAAACTTCTGTCCCCCCCACCCCCATCTTCCTTACAACAACTTTGCTCTTTCAGATGGGTGGCATCACAAACCTTACTTTCTCCTTTTCTCTCACATCTTATTTTTTTTTAATTTTTTTAATCAATGTGTTACATGTACACATATCTTCCCATTCCCCCCAACCCAGGCGACCCTAATCCCCAGTGTCTTGTGTTCACTGGTTATGCTTATATGCATGCATACAAGTCCTTTGGTTGATCTCTTCTCTACCCCATTTCTCCTTAAACTTCCCACTGTAATTAGACAGTATATTTGATGCATAACTGCCTCTGTATTTATCTTTTTGTTCATGAGTTTCTAATGTTTATTATCCATAAATGAGTGAGATCATGTGGTCTTTTTCTTTCATTGACTGGCTTATTTCACTTACCATAATAATGTTCTCTAGTTGCTGCAAATGGTAAGAATTCCTTCTTTTTTATTGCAGCATAGAATTCCATTGTGTAGATGTACCATAGTTTTCTGATCCACTAATCTGCTGATGGGCAACTAGGCTGTTTCCAAATTGTAGCTATTGTAAATTGTACTGCTATGAACATAGGGGTGCATAAATCCTTTCTGATGGGAGGATTTCTAGTTTCTAGTTTCTTAGGATACATTCCTAAGAGTAGGAATGCTGGGTCAAATGGGAGTTCTATTTTTAGTTTTTTGAGGAAACTCCATACTGTTCTCCACAGTGGCTGCACCAGTCTGCATTCCCACCATCAGTGCACAAGGGTTCCTTTTTCTCCACATCCTCACCAACACTTGACATTTGTTGATTTGTTGATGATTGCCATTCTGACAGGTGTGAGGTGATATTGCATTGTCCTTTTGATTTGCATGTCTCAGATAATTAGTGATTTTGAGAATGTTTTCATGTGTCTCTTGGCCTTCTTTCTGTCGACTTTCGAAAAGGTTCTATTTAGGTCCATTGCTCATTTTTTTTTATTGGATCATTTATCTTCCTTTTATTAAGTTGTATAAGTTGGCTATAGATGTTGGAGATTAAACCTTTATCATAGATAACATTGGCAAATATGTTCTCCCATACAGTGGGCTTTCTTTTTGTTTGGTTGATGGTTTCTTTTTCTGTGCAAAAAGCTTTTTATTTTGATGTAGTCCCATTTGTTTATTTTCTCTTTAGCTTCCATTGCCCTAGGAACAGTATCAGTGAAGAAGTTCTTTCGGCATATGTATGAGATTGTGCTGCCTGTGGATACTTCTAGTATTTTTATGGTTTCCCATCTTATGTTTAAATCCTGTATCCATTTTGAGTTTATTTTTGTGTATGGTATAAGTTGATGGTATAGTTTTATTTCTTTGCATGTATCTGTCCAATTTTCCCAACACTATTTATTGAAGAGTTTGTCTTGACTCCATTGTATGTTCATGCCTCCTTTGTGAAATATTAATTGAGCATAGTGGCTTGGGTGGATATCTGGATTCTCTATTCTATTCCATTGGTCTATGTGTCTGTTTGTGTGCCAGTCCAAGGCTGTTTTGAGAACAGCTGCTTTGTAATATAGCTTGAAATATCTGGTATTGAGATCATACTTACTTTATTCTTCTTCCTCAGGATTTCTGTGGCTATTCTGGGTCTTTTTTTTTGTTCCAGATTAATCTTTGGGGAGTTGTTTCTATGTCTGTGAAATATATCGTTGGTATTTTAATGGGTAGTGCATTGAATCTATAGATTGCTTTGGGTAGTATGGACATTTTAATGATGTTGATTCTCCCAATTTATGAGCATGGTATGCTCTTCCATCTGTTTATGTCTTCCTCTATCTTTTTTTTTCAGTGTCCTGTAGTTTTCTCCTTATAGGTCTTTTACCTCCTTAGTTAAGTTTATTCCTAGGTAATCTTAATTTTTTTGGTGTGATGGTAAATGCAATTGCTTTTTTTAATCTCTCTTTCTCCAATTTCACCATTAGTGTATAAAAGTGCTATTGATTTTTTAGCATTAATTTTGTAGCATGCTACATTGCCAAATTCATTTATTAAGCATTAGTTTTTGTATGGAGTCCTTTGGGTTTTTTATGAACAGTGTCATGTCATCTGTAAATAAAGACAGCTTTACTTCTTTTCCAATTGGATGCCTTTTATTTCTTCTTCTTGTCTAATTGCAATGGCTAATACTTCCAATACTATGTCGAACAGAAGTGGTAAGAGTTGGCATCCATGTTTTGTTCTTGTTCTTAGGAGAAATAGTTTTAGTTTTTGCCCATTGAGTATGATGTTAGCTGTGAGTTTATCATGCATGGCTTTTATGATGTTGAGGTATGATCCTTCTATTCTGACCTTGCTGAGAGTTTTTATCAAGAAAGGGTATTGGATTTTGTCAAATGCTTTTTCTGCATTAATTGATTTGAGTATGTGATTTTTATCTCTCAATTTGTTTATGTGATTTATGACTTTTTTGATTTGCATATATTGTACCATCCTTACATTCCTGAAATAAATCCTAGTTGGTCATGGTGTATGATCTTTCTGATATACTTCTAGATCCGATTTATTAGAATTTTCTTGAGGATCTTGGCATCTATATTCATGAGAGATATTGGCCTATAATTCTCTTTCATTGTGTTGTATTTATCTGTTTTTGGTATTAGCTTGATGCTGGCTTCATTGAAGGTGTTTGGAAATATCTCTTCTTGAATATTTTGGAATAGTCTGAGGAGGATAGGTTTTAATTTTTTCTTGAATGTTTGGTAAAACTCTGCTTGGCAGCCATCTGGTCCTGGTCTTTTGTTTGCTGGAAGCTTTTTGATGACTGCTTCAATTTCTTCCATAGTTATTGGCCTATTGATATGTTTAGATTCTTCCTGATTGAGTTATGGAAGATTATATTTTTCTAGGAATATGTCTGTTTCCTTCATTTTGTCCAGTATGTTGGAATGGAGTGGTTCATAATATTTTTTAACAATTGATTTTATTTCAGAGGGGTCTGTTGTGATTTCTTCTCTTTTATTTCTGATTTTGTTTATTTGAGTCTTCTCTCTTTGCTTCTTCGTGAGCCTGGTGGAAGTCCATCAATCTTGTTTATCCTTTCAAAGAAACAGCTCTTGGTTTCATTGATTTTTCAGTTGTTTCTTTGGTCATTGTGAGGTTTATCTCCACTCTGATCTTCACTATTTCCTTCCTTCTGCTTACACTAGACTTTTCTTGTTGCTCTTTTTCTAGCTCTTTGAGTTGTAGGGTTAGGTAATTTATTATCATTGTTTCTTGTTTTTCACAGTAGGCTTGTAGAGCTATGAATTTCCCTCTCAAGACTACTTTTACTGTGTCCCATAAATTTTGTATTGTTGTGTTATCATTGTCATTTGTTGCCATGATGTATTTTATTTCTTCCTTGATCTCTCTGGTTACCCAGTTGTTGTTTAGTAACATGCTATCTAGTCTTCATGTTTGATTTCTTTGGATTGTTTTAATTGTAGATGATTTCCAGTTTTATGACACTGTGATCTGAGAAGATGCTTGATATGATTTCTCTCTTCTTGAATTTGAAGAGACTTTTCCTATGAGCCAACATATGGACTACCTTTGAAAATGAGCCATGTGCAATTGAGAAGAATGTATATTCTTTGACTTTGTGGTGAAATGTTCTGAAGATGTCAATTAATTCTATCTGGACTAGTGAGTCATTTAGGATTGATATTTCTTTGCTGATTTTTTGTTTAGAGGATTTGTCCAGTGGTGACAGTGGGGTATTAGAGTCTCCTATGATTGTATTGCTGTCAATCTCTCCCTTGATATCTTCCAGGAGGTTTTATTTATTTATTTATTTATTTATTTATTTATTTATTTATTTATTTATGTGCTCCTGTATTGGGTGCAAATATGTTTACCAGAGTTATTTATTCTTGTTGGATTGTTCCCTTTAGTATTATGAAGTGGCCTTCCTTATCTCTTGTTATGTCCTTCACTTTGAGATCTAATTTGTCAGATATAAATATTGCAACCCAGCTTTTTTTTTCATTTCCATTTGCCTGGAAAAACATCTTCTATCCCTTCACCCTCAGTCTGTGTGCATCTCTTTTTGTGAGATGGGTTTCTTGTAGACAGCAGATATATGGGTCATGTTTTTTTATCCAATCCATTACACTATGTCCTTTGATTGGAGCATTTAATCCATTTACATTTAAATTTATTATTGATAGGTACTTATCTGTCGCCATTTTTATTCTTCACCTCTGTGTTCCCTCTTCACTTCCCATATCTTTTTTTTGCAGCAAACCCTTTAACATTTCATGTATTCTGGTTTGGTGGTAAAAAATTCTTTTAGTCTTTTTTTGTCTGTGAAGCTCTTGACTTCACCTTCAATTTTGATTTAAAGCCTTGCTGGGAGCAATATTCTTGGATTCAGGCCCTTCCTTTGCATGACTTTGTATATTCCATTCCATTCCCTTCTAGACTGATGAGTTTTTGTTGAGAAATCAGTTGCTAGTCTAATGGGGGTTCCTTTGTAGGTAACTTTCTTTCTCTCTCTGGCCACTTTTTGGACTCTTAATTTAATGTTGGTGTTTGCCAATGTAATTATAATGTGCCTTGGTGTCGGTTTTTTGGGGTTCATTTCGCTTGGGACTGTAAGCTTCTTGGATTTGTGTGAGTGTTTTCTTCCCTATATCAGAGAAGTTTTCTGTCATTCTTTCTTCAAACAGGTTTTCTGTTCCTTGCTCAGTTTCCACTCTTTCTGGAACCCCTATTATAAGGATATTGTTTTGTTTTGTGTTATCCCAAAGTTCCCTTAGGTTCTCCTCTTGCTTTTTAATTTTTTTTTCTATAAGCTGCTGTATTAGGGTATTTTTCCCACCTTGTCTTCTATCTCACTGATGCAGTCCTCTGTTTCTTCTAGTCTATCTTTGATGCTTTCTATTGAGTTCTTAATAGCAGCAATGTCATTTTGTCATTTCTTCTTGATTCTTTATTATTTTCTCTTGCTTCTTACTCATATTGTCGAATTTTTCTTCCATTCTTTTCAGCCACCTTGTGATCATTTCTCTGAACTCTTTCTCTGTGACATGGTTTGCTTCTATTCATTTACTTCCCTTACTGGTGTTGCCTGCTTTTCTTTCATATGCGGGCTGATTCTTCATCTGCCGATGGTCTCTCTTTGAGTGTCTGGTTGTGTAGTTCTCTTCCCTGTGATGATTTAAAGGCACAAAATACAACACAACCAGATACAAAACACAAGGCACTAAATAGAAACGACCTCAGCAAAAGACAAATTAGGGGTATGTGGAGAAAAAAGAAGAAAGAAAGGAGGAAAAAAGAAAAGAAAGAAGTGCCAAAATGAAATTGGGAGAAGGAAGATAAAAGGGAAAAAAAGAAGAAAAGTGAAAAATAAGTAAGAGAGAAAAGAAAGAGAATAAGAAAGAAAAGGGAAACAAATTATATATATGAGGGGAAAACTCCAATAGAACAGCCACTAATCCCAACAAATGCCTGCAACAAGTACTTGCAGATTAATACAAACTACAAAAATCAACTAATATCAAGGGAGGCTAGGAAAAACAGAGGTAAAAAAAACAAACAAAAACAAAGCAACAAAAAGCAAAGTAAAAGAAGTAGAATAAGCAAAAACAATCTCACAAAAAAGTATAAAAAATTGATATAATCAATGTTCAAGCAAACAACAACAAAGGACATAGAGAAAAACAATTTTTTCGATAGTGAAGACAGAGAAGAGAGAAGTGTGTATGGACTTGGATCAGGGGATTTGAAATTAGATATATAAGTGGCGTGAAATTTTAACCAGGTAAAAAAGAAAGAATAGGGAAAATCTAAAGTTGGAAAAGGGTAAGAGAAACAGACAAGAAAATGCGAAAACTTAGGAAGAGACTGTTAGCATAAAGGCAGAGTTGAGATAGAGTAAAATGATGTTAAAGGAAAGATAGAAATAGGATGTAGAACTCTAATCCCAAAGTTAAAGAGAAAATAAAATGACACTTTTTTTTTCCAAAAAGGTAAAATAATAGTAGTAATAGTAATCGCTGAAAATAAAAATGTAATAATTAATAATGTAAAATCAATTGAGGAAAAAGAAAAAAAAAAGTTTTTTAATTAAAAAATGAAAAAATAATTAAAAATAAAAGAATAGAGGGAGGACAGCAAGATGGTGGCATAGGTAAACACCTACACTGCTGCCTCTCACAATAATTTCAAAACTACAACTAAAAGACAGAACGGACATCATCCAGAACCACAGGAAAGCTGGCTGAGTGTAAGTTCTACAGCTAGAAGGAAAGAGAGGGGCTCACAGAAACCCAGATGAGCTGCAAAAAGTTGAGGTATGGAGAAGTGTGTGCTGAGAGAGCGGGTACCGGAATACGTGGCTTGCTTTCTCTGATGGAAGGGAAACGGAAACTCCCAACAGCATTGAACCCCTTATCTTATGACACTAAACCCCAGATCCAGCTGAAACTCATACGGGAGGAGTTTGGACTGTGAAAAGAAAGAGGTACACGGAAATTTAGGGGAGTCACAAAAGATCAGAGGCCTGGTGGTGAGCACGGCACTGTGCAGAGGACAGATTGCTGATTGTGCTGCTGGCTTTCGAGACTGGGCGGGAGACAGACCCTCCCAACTGTGCCACTTCTGATTCCACTAAGTCCCTGTTTTGGGCGAAACCCTGGAGACCTAGACTCGTGTGGTCCTGGTGCACAGGGGAGCTGGAAAGGCAGCGGTATAGAGGCACTGTGTGCACACAAGGACTGCTCCAGCGATTACCCAGTCACGTGAGACTCAGGGGCCATGGAGGGCGGGGCTGACTGGAAGGAAAGGCGGTCCATTAAGCCCTGAGACTCCACCCATCCCAAGCTCAAGAGAGGCTTCTTCGGTTTTTCAAGTCTGGTATCATAAGGCTGAATGCAACACAGAAGTTTCCCCGGCATAGTGAAAATGCCAAGACAAAGGAAGGGATCACAAACAAAAGAAATGGAGGGAAAAAAAGTGGATATAGAGTTCAAAACCACGCTTATAAGGTTTTTCAAGAATATGCTAGAAAAGATGGATAAATTTATCAAGTCCCAAGAGGAGATGAAAAAGGACCAACTAGAGACACAGACTGAAATAAAAAATATTATACAGAGTCCTAACAGCAGACTAGAGGAAGGCAAGAATCAAGTCAAAAATTTGAAATATAAAGAAGCAGAAAATACTCAACTGGAAAAGCAAGAAGAGAAAAAAATCCAAAAATGTGAAGATAATGTAAGGAGCCTCTGGGACAGCTTCAAGTGTACCAACATCAGAATTGTGGGGGTTCCAGAAAAAGAGAGAGAGCAAGATACTGAAACTTCCCACATCTGGTAAAAGAAATAGACTTACAAGTCCAGGAAGCACAGAGAACGCCAGATAAAAGAAATCCAAAGAGGACCACACCAAGACACATCATAATTAAAATACCAAGAGCAAAAGACAAAGAGAGAATATTAAAAGCAGCAAGAGAAAAACAGTTCATTGCCTACAAGGGAGCACCCATACAACTGTCAGCTGATTTCTCAACAGAAACGATGCAGGCCAGACGGGAGTGGCAAGAAATATTCAACGTGATGACTAGCAAGAACCTACAACCAAGAATACTCTATCCAGCAAAGCTATCATTCAGAATTGAAGGGCAGATAAAGAGCTTCATAGAGAAGAAAAAACTAAAGGAGTTCATCAACTCCAAACCAGTATTATATGAAATGCTTAAAGGTACTCTTTTAGAAGAGGAAGAAGAAAAAGGTAAAAGCCAAAAAATTATGAAGAACAAATACTTATCTATCAACAAGTGAATCTAAAAATTAAGTGAATTAAAAATTTGATCAGCAGAATAAACTGGTGAATATATTAGAATCAGGAGCACAGAAAGGGAATGTACTGACAGGGGGAAAGGGGTGAGGGGTGTACAGGGAGATACTGGACAAAAATCATACACCTATGGATGAGATCAATGGGAGGGAGGTAAGGGCAGAGGGAAGGGTGGGAGCTGGGCGGAGGGGTGCTATAGTGGAAAAAAGAGAAACAAATGTAATAATCTGAATAATAAAGATTTAATTAAAAAAAATAAAAGAATAGAATGTGCATTAGTGGAGGTCATTCACTTTCTTTATTGTTCTGTTTGGCACACCTGTTTCCCAGTCCAGACGATATTGCATTTTCCTGCATTCCACTGCTGGTCAGTGTTGTAAGCCTGTCCTGGTTTTTAAGCAGGCTCTGTGTCTCTTTATTTTTTTGTGATTACTCGAGAGTCAATTTGTGAGTCATCCCCTGGTTAGCAGTGTTTCAGAATTGACCTCTGAGATTATAGGTCCTCTCTAGCCTGTGCTTAGATCCTGCTTTCTCTGTGGCTCTCAATACCGGTTTGTGGGAGTGGGCTGCCACAGAGCTGGTTCTCTGATGGTTATTCTGCGCTCTGATCCCCAGGTTCCAGAAAAACAACTTTCTCCTGCAGTCTCTTTGGATGTCCCCAATTGGGTGATCCTATGTATTGGGCTTAGCAATCAGAATCCAGTATCTGAAGAGGAAAGAGTGTAGTCTGTGCATGCCCCCTTCCTCGCTCCTGTTCAAGCAGCTGGGACACTTTAATAACTCCAAGGCTGTCCTTGTGCCTCATATCAAAATGGGTTGCTTTCTGAAGAGCTTCCCTCTGTTAATAGCTCTGAGGGGCCCCTTCTACATTTAGGGATCATGCCCTGCCCAACATCACGGTTTTCTCCAGGTGCGGCTTTCCCCTTGTCCAGTTCCCACAGTGTGTGTGCTTCTCTGTTCTGTGGGATCAGAGACCTCACCTTATCCATGTGGCATGTGGAGCTCCTCTGAATCCAAGTGTTTGCACTGATTGGAGAGCGGTGTTCTGGGTCTCCCGGCTGTTGGGTGGCTACAGCAGCTGTAGCTTTTCAGGCTGCCATAAACATCCACTTTCCCCTTCAAGATGGCATAGTCTCTGAGTTTGCACTGGTGGCTCCGGGAGAAAGCCCCGTTCAGCAATCCCCCACCTTCTCCTGGAGGATAACTGTCCCTTAACTTGCCAACAAACACTCCCAGTGTGACCCTCAGCTATTCTCTCTGCCTGTTCAGCGACAAGGCTCTGGACACATCCATCTATTCTGCTGCCATTTTCCCCCCATTCACATCTTATTTTGAATCCATCAACAGCTCCAACAGCTCCAACTATTTTCAAAATATATCCAGAATGCAACCACTTCTCTCTCTATCTAAGAGAACCCATCACACTCTCCCTGGATAATTGGAATAGTTTCCTAGCTGATGCCCTTACTTCTGCTCTCACCAGCTGCAGTGATGGATATTCTCAAAGATACTGTTATATGGATGTTAGGTTTGATTGAGCAATTGAACTGATACTCCTCCACCAGGACCTGGCTTTTCAGATCATTTCACTATGGACATTCCTTTTACTGAAGAACACATATCACTTGTGGTGACCACATTCCATTATCTCCCCTTCTGGTATTCATAAAGAAGTCTCCGCTCAGAGAAAAAGCCCACCAAAAGTTCCTTAAAAGCTGCTGACTCCAGTCACTGGGTGCTGGAGCTATCCAGTCACCTGGTATGTGGATGATGGAATAAATTCATAAACCCTCACTACTCTGGTTTCTTAGCGACCTAATAATGGGAACAAGATAAAGTTCCTTGTTTATGAAAATCTCACCTTTTCTTCAAGAACCAGCTAATTTGCTCCCTTTGACCCCATACCTGAATGTTATTTCTTCCTTCTATGGAGTTCTACAATGCTTTATCATGATGGCTCTTACCACATTAAATTGTTCCCTTATTTAATCATTTGCCTCCTTACACCACTCCACTTGCTAGGCAATTCCTTAAGTGAGAAAACCATGTTCACTTCATCTATTCTAAATTTCCCTCTTGCCCTTGGTAGGTGCTCAGCAAATGACTTCTGACTATTTAATATCCTGACTCTGGCTTTGTGAAGGATGCTTCCAACATTTGCTCTCTTTCTCAGTCTTTCTGGCTACTTTCCAGTGGGAAGTACCAAATCCTAACCAGAAAGGAAAATCAATAAACATAATGGGATAGAATCTGACATTTTCAGTAAAAGCTCAAGATTCATCATCAAATTGATTATTCCATTATAAACATTTCCAAATAATTATAAAACCATCTATAATCACTATCTATTATCACTTTATCACTATAAAGATAAAGACATTTTCAAAATAGAAAGTAGGGAAAGTCTTCTTGCTGGCTTTAGGAACATGAATTGGAAGTGGCTTTGTTATCTGGTTGAATTTTCATTCCCCAAGTAATAGGAGAGGCAATTTACCTACTAGACACATGCTCAAATTATATATGTTATGTACTTTTGGGAAGCATCGATTTTCTTTTTTTCCCCAAATATATTTTTATTGATTTCAGAGAGGAAGGGAGAAGGAGAAAGAGAAACGTTAATGATTAAAGAGAATAATTGATTGGTCCAGCCTGCAATCCATGCATGTGTCCTTGACTGGAATCAAATCTGGGACCCTTCAGTCTGCAGGCTGACACTTTATCCACTGAGCCAAATTGGCAAGGGTTATACCAATTTTTTTTTTAAATTAAAATGTACTTAGTACATGGATTGAATAATCAACTGGGCTGAAAGAATATATTTTATAGAATACTACAAAATCCAATTGAATTGTATGTTTAATCAGAAATAGATAAAACATCTCTCAAAGAGTTTGACTCACTCCTCTTGAATATCTGATTGAATATAGTGTTTTTTGAAGGTTACAGTCATGTCCAAGAAAAAAATTAAGAATATAAAAGATTTTAAAATCATAGCAATATTTAACAATGTCAATTATTTTGAGTTGAAGAAAAGAGGCAATATAGAGACTACTAAGAATTCAAATAATGTCAATATGCACTTAGGTATAAAATTAATGAATGTACAACTATGTTACCTGGATATGTCATTAGTCATGACTTTTGCACACAAATGTCTTCTGATTTATCTTAATTTTTCAAACAATACAATTGCTCTAAGTCAGAATTTTATTATAATTATTTTGTATAAAAGGTGCCTTTCTTTCAATGAATGTTATCTTTTAAAGCATAATGTAAATTTTATCTATAGAAGGATAATAGAATAGATATCTATTGGAAGGACAAGAAATAGAAGAGTGAGTAAATAAAAATACATACTGCTACGTAATCATCAAAGATAAAATCTCCAAAGGAAACTCCAAACTGATTATTTGCAATTTCTACTTAAACAAATAAGCATATTATACAATTTATATATTCTTATTTTGATATATCTTGGTACAAAGTTAATCCAAGGGCTTATTATACCTCTTCTTACTTTTATCTAGAGATAAACTCATATTTATCCTCCAAAGAGTTGACATAAATACTTCCATTTTGTGATAACAGCAGACAGATCAGATCATGTGCTCATTTGTAATTCATTGAGATCAGAGAGGAATAAATAATATTTATTTTTAAGTTTTAAGTGTTTATCTCAACCCTGGGGACAGAGAAAATGTTCAATACAATTTTTTAAAATAAATCTTTATTGTTCAGATTATAACTGTTGTTCCTCTCCCCCTCACCCCAGTACCCACTCCTTCTTTCTCCCTTCCCCTATCCTCATCCATAGGTGTATGATTTTTGTCCAGTCTTTTCTTGCACCTCCACACCCGCTTCCACCTGAGAATTGTCAGTCCACTCCCTTTCTATGCTCCTGATTCTATTATATTCACCAGTTTATTCTGTTGGTCATATTTTTTATTCACTTGAGTTTTAGATTTACTTGCTGATAGATATGTATTTGTTGTCAATTTGTTGTTCATAATTTTTATCCTTATCTTTTTCTTCTGCTTCTTCTTCTTAAAGAATACCCTTCAGCATTTCATATAATACTGGTTTGGCGGTGATGAACTCCTTTAGTTTTTTCTTATCTGTGAACTCCTTTAGTTTTTTCTTTATCTGATCCTCGATTCTAATTGATAGTTTGCTGAGTAGAGTAATCTTGGTTGTAGGTTCTTGCTATTCATCACTTTAAATATGTCTTGCCACTCTCTTCTGGCCTGAATAGTTTCTGTTGAGAAATCAGCTGACACTTGTATGGGTACTCCCTTGGAGGTAACAAACCATTTTTCTTTTGCTGCTTTTAATATTCACTTTTTGTCTTGTGCCCTTGGAATTTTAATTATGATGTGTCTTGGTGTGGTCCTCTTTGGATTCCTTTTGTTTTTCTTGTGTGTGATTCCTGGACTTGTAAGACTATTTCTTTCACCAGGAGAGGGAAGTTTTCTGTCATTATTTCAAATCTTTGACTTGATTCTTAGAATCCTCTAGTCTAGTATGTGGTTGGATCTCTGTATAATATATATATATATATATATATATATATATATATATATATATATATATATATATATATTTTAAATTTCAGTCAGTGTATGCTTAATTTCTAGTTGGTCTTTTTTCATATCATTGAGGATCTCACTAAATTTCTCAGAGGTTTCTAGAAGATCCTTGAGTAACCTTATAACCATGGTTTTGAACTGTTTATTCCATAGTTTACTTTCCTCATTTCTTTCCTTTGTGACCTGTTTCTTTGTTTTCATATTTTGTTTGTTTCCCTGTGTTGATAGAGTGGCTTTGTATGCTAGGTATCCTATAGGGTCCAGTAGCTCAGCCTCCCTAATTACCTCAGGTGGCACCCCCTTTGTCTGTGTGCACAGTCTTGGTATCACTGGGAGGAATTCATCTCTGGGCCAATTGGCTGTGAGGATCGGTTGTGTCTGCAATGGGAGAGCTTCTGTGCTAGAGACACTCTTATGCAACAAGATTTGCTTCAG
Organism: Lasiurus borealis; assembly: GCA_004026805.1. Lineage (NCBI taxonomy): Eukaryota > Metazoa > Chordata > Mammalia > Chiroptera > Vespertilionidae > Lasiurus > Lasiurus borealis. Next base: position 1,640 of record PVJN01006224.1, on the reverse strand, counting down.
TGAGGCTTTGGCACTCACTGAGTCTGCCTTCTGTGTGTATCTCTTATGGATGAGATATAATCTGGATGGTCTCACTGACCACTGGGTACACTGGCTCTTGGATCTCCAAAAAGGTCCAAAGTCAAACACTGCTTGAGGTCACCCAGTAGGAACTACAGAGAGATCTGCAGATTCCTCCTCTTTGTTTGGGATTTGGAGGTGCCCAGATGAGGCCAAGCTGTAAAGTAATACAAGCTGCTGTTCAGCCTTGGGCCTTCTCTTGGAGGCTCTGGGACTCTCTGACCTTGCTGCAGTTTATTAGGTTTTAGATTGCAAAAGGCCAGGCCATTCATATGCAAAAGCCTCTACACACAACTTGGGTGGGGCTGTAAATTGGATTGGGTGGGGTTTCAGAGAATCACCAGGGTGGAACAAACAGTAATGGCTGACCATCAGCCCTGCCCGGAAGAGGTCCCTGGGTTTCTGTGTCCCACAGCACCATGCAGGAACAATGATGGCTGCAAGAACCTCTGAGAGAAAGCCGCCCTCATTTTCTGGCCCAATGCCAAACAGTCCAGTTCTCCTATATGAGTCTGGGTCCCCAGAGTCTCACCCAGAACTGGAGTTCAGAGCAGTTGGGAGCTTGTATCTCCATCCCAACTGAAAAAGACAACAGCAAACCCCATTGCCAGCCCCTTTCCACGTGCTCTTTCATACCTCCCCACTTTACTTCAGCACCTCTGCACCTCCTCCCAATCTCAGTGTACTTTTTTCTTACCTTCTATTTGTATAACTTCTACTCAGCCAGACTTCCCATGGTTCTGAATGATATCTGTTTTGTCTTTTAGTTGTAGTTTTGATGTAGTTGTGTGTGGCAGCAAGTTCAGGTGTTTACCTATGCTGCCATCTTAGTCCCTCTCAATGTAATTTTTAAAGAAGGAATAAATGTAGATTTAAAATAATCTGTGATCATTTCACTATGCCCTTTTTCTTTCTTTCAAATTGGATGGCTACAGTCTGATTTCTCACATATTCTAGGAAGAAATTTCAGAGTGAGGAAGAATGGAAAAAAATTCCTGCCTAGATAGGTATATGACCTTTGTGCATCCCCAGGGCAAATGATATCCCAATTTCCTCCATTATACAGGGAAGGAGGGGAAGAGGAAGAATGTGGCTGACCTGGAGGCTGTACTATCCCTTTTACTCACATCCTATTGGAAGGACCCAGTCACAGGGTGTAAGGAGCCTGGAAATTATTATATGCTGTGGAATCCTGTGCTCAGAGAATAATTCTATTATGTTGAAATCGTGTGAGAATAGATCATTCAGGGCAACCAACTGTCTCTACCATACCACCTACCCCCCCAGATATATCTTGAGAATTAAAACAAAATCATGTATGTCAATGTGTTTTGGAAAACATAAAGAGCTCTACAAAAATAGGTTGAGGTATGGATTTATTATCATATACTAATAATAGAGGAATATGTAAATTGTCCAGGATGCCATCACAGTGACAGTAATGACCAAACAGCAGACTGCAAGGTGCAACAAGGCCAGTAGGGGTTATTGAGGGACAACCAACTGACTGAGCAGCAGGCTGCATGGGGTGACCAGGCTGGTAGGGGGGGGTTAGTAAGGGATGACCAACTACTGAACAG
>PVJN01006223.1:0-76675 GCA_004026805.1 Lasiurus borealis | reverse complement strand
GCAGCTGGGAGTCTCCGTTTCCCTCCTGTCAGAGAAAGCCAGCCAGGTACTCGGGCACCCGCTCTCTCAGCGCGCGCGTCTCCGTACCTCAGCTTTTTGCAGTTCCTCTGGGTGTCTGTGAGCCCCTCTCTTTCCCTCTAGCTGTAGAACTTGCACTCAGCCAGCTTTCCTGTGGTTCTGGATGATGTCTGTTCTGTCTATTAGTTGTAGTTTTGAAATTGTTGTGCGAGGCAGCAGTGTAGGTGTTTACCTATGCCGCCATCTTGGCTCCTCCCCCCTTTATTTTCTTTTTTAATTAATTATTTTTTTCCCTTATTGCCCTCCCCACTCCCCAAGTATATTTTTAAACTATATTTTCTTAAATAGTAACAGGACTAGTGTGAAGTTACACAAAGTTTAAATCATTATTTAGTAGTTTTTATTTTCCTGAAAGCATAACTGGAATCCCAAATCTTGATGATTATTTTGTTTTAAAAAAACTTTTACTTTGTCTTAATCTATAGTCATAGAAGTAGCTGCATATTTTGCTTTTAATTATGTGTTCGTTAGCTTTTTACTTACCGTACTTTGATGATACCCACCAGTTTATTAAGCTCTATTTAATACTGGGAAGATATTAATGGAAATTCACCCTTCTTTTAGTTTGGATACTGAAACATTGTTAACTAGAATTAACCATAAACAGATATTTAGTTCATAATATAGCATAAATATAGTAGATTTGTAATGGAAAAATAAGATGTAATTGTTGTTATATACTATTTAACTGCACTCTGGTTAAATAGACTTTTTCCTGCAGAGCTGTCTGGGAGCTAATTACCAGTTACACTGGTTCTCTGGGAAAGTATATACAAATTAAAGCTGACAGCAGTGGGAACTTGACCCCATCTCTCAGACCCTCTGCACAGCCTACTGGATAGTCAGTCAAAGGAGAGACCTCTCATGATTTAACATGCGCACTGCACGGAAACCAAAGCCCTTCCTTCATAACTGAGGGAGAAGGGGGGGGGGTAGGGAACCCTTGGAAATGTCATAGGACCCAGCCATTTGTCCATGGACTTAACAAGTTGGGTGTTAGGAATAATCCAGAGGACATTATTAACGTCAAAATTGGAAAGGAAGCAAAGAATCAGGAAGATAGGTTTGAGTGACAGGTTTAAGGTGGGGCCTAGAGATATTTTTCTAAATGTAGGCCTTGACCTGTGTGAGGGTTTAGGGCACACGGTGCCAGAGAGGACGAGGCAGAGTAGTGGTCTGACTGAGTTTATTTGCTCACTCATTCACTGTCTACTGTTTTACAGGGGATGCAGAGATGAATACATGGTCAGTGTTAAGGAGTTTATAAGTGGGCTAAAAGTCTGTATAAGATAGAATGAGACTTGTACCCCAAAGAATCGTAGTTGAGAATGCTGATTTATTCGTAGTGGGGCAAATGATGAGTCGTATGAGTATGGAGGAATACTTCTTTTTCCCTTAACCATTGAACTTATGAATAGACAGTTCTCTAAGTAATAAATCTACCCTGTGACTTGCCATTCTTTTTGAGTTTCCTTTAAAAAAATATAGCTATTATCAGTTAACACTTCATTAATTATCTGACATTGGTTAATATTCAGCCACTTACTATGTGACCTTGAGTAATTTGATTAGCCACTCCAAGCCTCATTTTCCTCATCAATAAAATGGGAATGAATACTGACCACAGTACTTAACTCTAAGCTCTAGTGTGGGAGAGGAAGGAGATTGATAGAAAGAAGGCAAGATTTCTAGGAAAGAGCTTTGAGGATGCTGTATCAAATTTTGTAATTTCATTATTTTAATTTTCCCTTCAATTTCATATCCAAATAGTTGCTAAATCCTGTTGATTATTTCCTTTAACTGTATCAGAGTTGTGACCTATTATCTCCGTTTTCATTACTTTTGGATGTTTGTAATAACTTCATAAATAACCTTGCCTTTAGTCTCTTAACTATCAGCTTATAAAACACAACTTTGATCATATTATTAACCTGTCAAAAACCATCATTGTTGCCCTCGCCGGTTTGGCTCTGTGGATAGAGCGCCGGTCTGTGGCCTAAAGGGTCCCGGGTTTGATTACAGTCAAGGGCACATGCCTGGGTTGTGGGTTCAATACCCAATGGGGGCGGGGGTGTAGGAGGTAGCCCATCAATGATTCTCCCTCTTCATTGATGTTTCTATTTCTCTCCCTTCCTCTCTGAAATCAATAAAAATATATTAAAAAAACAAAACAAAACAAAAAACAACCACCACCATTTTTATCTCATTAACTTTTCCTTAACCTGGAATTCAAAATTGTGTAAAATATGATTTGAATATATTTGTCCTACCCTATACCTCAACATTCTCTGTCATGTATTCTGTGTCCCAATCATATTCCTCTGAATGTGGCCTTAAATTGTTTTGACTCTCACTGTCTATTTGGCCTAAATGTTTTCCCGTCTTTTTCTGGTCAAATTCTAAAATGTCTTTCAAAACAGCTCTAATCCTTTACTATCAACTCTATTCTTGATTAATTCTTTTTAAAAATAATTTATCAATATATTCAGAGAGGAAGGGAAAGAGAAATAGAAACATCAATGATGAGAATAATTGATTGGCTGCCTCCTGCATGCCCCCTACTGGGGATCAAGCCCCACAACGAGGCATATGCCCTTGTCTGGAATCAAATCCAGGACCCTTCAGTCTTCAGTCTGCAGGCTGATGCTTTATCCACTGAGCCAAACCAGCTTGGGCTTCTTGATTAATTCTTAGAGTAAAAAGCAAAACTCCATGTTTTCCAATTTCCTAAAACATTACTTTTTGTGGTTTTGTACTCAATGCTTTCTATATTATCTTATATTTGTTGACATTTTTGGCACTAGTAGATGGTAAGTTCTTTGAAAACAAAAATTATGTTTTACCTATCTTGATCTACTTTGAAGCTCCTAGAACAGTATTTTGCTTATAATGGATACTCAGTAAATCTTGCTTTGTTTTTTTTCTCAAAAGAAAAATGTGTGATTATTTTTCAGATAAAAACCAAACATGCTGATGTCCACAGTTAGATTAAAAAAAGTTAACCAGTCAAATGTGTGAACTATAATCTTTATAAAAATTAATAGTTTAAGCAAAAGCATTTATATTCCTGATTATGGGAATTCTTAAATTGTATTTCATAATATTTGAGAATTTAGTGTATTTCATAGGGTTCTAGGCTTATTCCAAGCACTTTAATTCATGTTTTTATCTAAATAGTCTGTTAAATAAGTAGGCATATGAATGTATGAATGAATAGCTGTTTCAATTTGATTGTTATGATTATTGTGCTATATAGCTATTAATAAGCTTTTGATCTTTATAAAACTTATATTGGGCATCTGTGGTTCCTGGACAAGTTAAAGTAGCTCAATATCATTGCTTCTTTTTCCATTTAATAAAGTTATGCCTAAGATAGGAGAGAGATAAGGAAAGATTATTTATGGAACTTAAGACCATGAGCTGGTAGAGACCAGAATAGTCAACTGCTAAGAGTCTTGAAAACAAAAAAAGTGAATGAGTGTCATGTGGTTCTTTAAGCTATAATGAACACCATCTTTCTCTTAAGAAGAAGAGAGAAGATAGGAGCAACTATGCATGATCATTTTCACTAAACTCTCCTAAGAATGTTTACTGTTAACAACTGGATTCATCCTTTCTAATATTGGGAAATAAATACTAGTCAGATACAGGAATTTATTGTGTAAGTGTAATTTCAAAAGTTGCCACAAGATGGCAGAAGATCCTTGTATCTGGAAAGACATGAAAAAACTCGTTTTATTTGAAATAGTATTTGTCTTTTCATATTTCAACTAGTAATCCTCATGTTTGTGTTATCTGATATAGATTTATTGTTACCATTTTAAATGTTTTTACTAATTTTAAAATGGAATACGTATGTTTTTTTTTCTATTTCTCGTATACAAATTTAACCCCTTTTAAAGGTTTTATGTATTTCCCCTGAATAGTGCTTTAAATAATTGTTTTGGTAAATGTATTTTTTCTTAAGTCAATTTAGGGGAAATTGAGTGCAGTTATTTATTATTTATAGATAAATGTGTGAAACGCAAAATGTGGAATTTTTACTTTATTTTAGAAATAAAGGAATTGGTTCATTTGTATTAATTTGCCTAGAGTTTGTAATGGCCATCTCATGTTCTCTTGACTGTTTTGTTAGTTGCCTGCTTTATCACTGTCAGGTCTTCTCTGAAATTTTCTGTCTTAAGAAATTGTTCATTCTGTAAATATTTATTAAATGCTTACCATGTTTCACATACTAACCTAGACATTGAAATTTATAGTAATTAAAAAATCCTTAAGATATAATCAGATATAACTTCTTCAGAGTTCATAATCTTGCAAGGCAGATAGCTACCAAATACATTATTGTGTTTGACTTCATATTTGTGGTTCTTGTTAACACAAATATACTTTTCATACAAATTTAAAGAATATACAACTTTTACATAGGTAGAGTAGATTAATTGTAAAAATACTGAATTATGTGGAAAAGATCAAAATAAAGATTAGGAGATTTTGGGAAAACTTAAATAGTCCAAGTTTTTGTTTTGTATTTTGAAGGATGTTAGATGCACTAGTTAAAAAGAAGGGGGGAATAACATGACATTTTTAAAGTTTTAACTAGTGACACTTTGGCCTTTTTCAATGTCCACATGATTTTTCTTATATATTGTTAGTTTGTATAATTTGTAGTCAAAACTAGAACATGATTGTAAAGAAGTACTAAAATAAAATTATATAACACATGTACAGATATGTACTTGAAATACATATTTATTGACTGTTAAATTTGGTTTATTGCTAGAACTATAAAATAGTTCTTTATGAAAACAGCCTTTAAAAATAAGACTAAAAAATAAAAATTACATATATCTGTTACTGTAAGACAAAGAACACCCCCACCACCACCTTAATAGTAATTGTACACTAGTTTGCAATCCCACAAGAATACATGAGGGTTCCTTATTTTTCCTATCCTTAGCAACACTTATGATTGTTGATTTATAGTTGGAAGCCATTCTGAGATATGGGAGGTGATATGTCATTGTGTGTGTGTTTTCAAACATATTTTTATTGATTTTAGAGAGAGGGAAAGAGTGATAAGAAACATCAGTGAGTGAGAAACATCTATCTGCTATTTCCTGCATACCCGCTACTGGGGATGGAGCCTGCAACCTGGGTTTGTATCCTGACCAGGATCAAACCAGTGACCTCTTGGTTCATGAGTTGACCACTGATCAACCCCAGCCTGGCGTCACTGTTGTTTTAATTTGCATTTCTACTGATGAGTAGTGATGTTGAGCATCTTTTCATGTTATTGGCTATTTGTATGTCCTCTTTGGAGAAGTGTCTATTCAGATCCTCTGCCCATATTTTAATGGTATTGGGTTTTTGTTGTTGTTGTTGTTGTTGTTTTTTGGTGTTAAGTTGTATGAGTTCCTTATGTATTTTAAGATATTAATCCCTTATCAGATGTATTATCAGCAAATATTTTCTACCATGCAGTGGATTGTCTTTTCATTTTGTTGTTAGTTTCTTTCAAGATGTAAAAACTTTTTAGTTTGACATAGTCTCTTATTTGTTTATTTTTTTGTTTTCCTTAACTGAGGATATGTGACTTTTTTGTCTTTTAACACATTATTTAGGACTTCGAGAAACTTTAGGATGCAGAAGGAGAGTAAGAAAACTGCAGATATGACATAAGGCACTTGTATTTGTCAAGTATTAGGAGTATAGCTACTGCGGACCAGTAGTTTTATTGCTAGCTTTACCCAGTGGCCAAATAAGTTTCTATTGAACAAGTACAAAAAACGTTTTACATAAATGTTAAAGGCCTGCTTTAAAATTAAATACCCATTGCATTTTGAAGTTTTTATTATATGTTATTAGAAGCTATCTTTTTAAAGTATGATAGTTTGTAAAACACTGTATAATATGAAGTGAAAATTCTCGTGATCCGTCTGCAATGTGTTAAGGAAAAATAAGTTATGAAAATGGAAGTTCAGAGTGATATCTTGAAAAAGAAGTTATTAGAAAGGGATTGTATTTTATTGGCAGTTGTTAGGTGACTTAAAGATATTTTACTTTTTATAAAAAAATATATTTTCCTCATATTTTTTAAAAAGTTTCCAAAATTGAAATAAATATTTTTTAACATCTCTTCATCTGAAAATGTGTTTTTGGATTTTTGTGTACAAGAATGCAAGCTATTTTATTTATTTACTTATTTAAATATATTTTTATTGATTTCAGAGAAGATGGGAAAGGGAGAGATAGAAACATCAATGATGAGGAGAATCATTGATTGGCTGCTTCTTGCACACCCCAATAAAATGCCATACTGGGGACTGAGCCCACAACCCAAACATGTGTGCTGACCGGGAATTGGACAGATATCTTTTGTTGATAGGGCCACGCTCAACCAGTGAGCTACCCTGGCCGGGCTGCTAAACATTATTTCACGTGCTTGCTTGCCATCTCTATGCGTGTTTGGTGAAATGTCTGTTCAGTCCTTTCCCGTATTTTCTACTTAGATTATGTTTTTTTCTGTTGAGTTTTGATAATTCTTTAGATATTCTAGATTCTAGTTTGTTTTTTGGTAAGATGTGGTTTACATATATTTCTCCTAGTCTGTAGTTTGTTTTTTATTCCTTTAACAAGATCTTTTTCAGAGTAAAAGTTTTAATGAGTTCCACTTTATTTCTTATCTTTTTATGATCATGCTGTTGGTGTCAAGTATGAATTCTTTACTCTTCCTAGGTCCTGAAGACTTTCATTTTTCCCTTTCTTTTACACTTTACATTTAAGCCGATACCTATTTTTTATTAACTTTTGCATATGATGTGAGGTTTAGCTTCTTTTTCTTCTTCCTTTTTTGGTGTATAGTCCACTTGCTTCAGCACCATTTTTTGAAAAGGTTCTTTCTCTTCCATTTTATTGCTCTGCACCTTCCTCAAAAATCAGTTAGGCCTGTTTGTGTGACTCTGTTTCTGGGTTCTCTATTTTTTCGTATTTGTCTGTGTGTCTGTCACTCAGCCACACAGTTTCGTTTGCTGTAACTAAAAGTCCTAACATCAGGAAGAATGATTTTTCTGAAACTTGGGGAGATCAGCTTTGGGAGAAATGACATCTTAACTATGCTGAACTACTTCAGTTTTTAAATTTAAATTTAAGTAAAAGAAAATTAAGAACTCAGGTTCTCCAGTATTATATTTCAAGTGTTCAAGTCACATTGGCTTGTGTAGCTCTAGCTTACCATACAAACTAGTTCCTGTGTCTGGAACACCCCTTCCTGTTTAGCTTGACCAACTTCTTATCCTTCAGATGGCACCTTGTTATAGATACCCTCTCTGTCCCATGTCTCATTTCTCAGCCCAAATGCTGCCATAGAATTCTGTGTTCACTTCTAATTATGGCAATTATGTACTCCCTCTTCTTCATTATTATTCTGCCTGTCTGCTTCACCACTAAATTCTAAGCTTCTTTGAATCAGAAATTGTGTGATTGTGCATTTATCTCTAGCACCTGACATGTAGTGTGTGATCAGTAAGTAGTTGGTGGTGTGTGAACAGTATATCACATCTAGTTAATTTACTTATTTTTCTGTAGACTGTCTTCCAGTTGGGATTTGTCTGGTGTTTTCCTCGTGAATAAACTGGGGTTATAGGTTTGGGGAAGAAAGCCCACAAAAGTAAATGCCATTGTCATCACATCATATTCAGGATATATTATTGCCATTGTTTTGATCTCATTAATGTGTCTGATGATGATGAGCTTGTGCCTTTTTATGTTACCTTTACTTATTTCAGCATTTGTGGACTATTCATTAATTAGAAAATTGGATTTTATTAAGTAATGGTAAATGCTAAATCTTTAAATAAGAGTTATCTATTAAATAGTTGAAAAGTTGTTCACTAGTATCTTTTTTGCTTGTGCTTGCATTATTAATATTGTTTTCAACCACAGGATTCTTTATAAGCATCTTTTAAAGTCTCCTGTCCATTAGAACAGATAACATAAATTGTAAATCCACTTAAGTGGCCTATCCAACTATAGCATGTCCCAATACTGGGCTCTGGGGACAGATTGTGGTTGTAGGGAGAGGTTTCTCTCAGTTTGGTGACATGGTGACCTTATATTACTTATTGCCTGAATCCTACATGACTTTAACAATATTAGATGGTTATGTGACACCCTGAAATTTAAATGTCAGTAAAACAAAATTTTCCTTATTTTAAAATAAAAATCCTAAATAGAAATTCTGATGTTTTCTTCCCTCGCTCCAGTGGATTGCTTTGCTATAATTTGTATATACCGAGGTATTCACATCTGACACTGGAGAGTAAGTCTAGAAAACTAAAAGAATTTCAAAGATTTTTTTCCTGCTTTCCTAAATTGATTCTTTTCTATAGTCTTCAGACTTCTTCAAGTGATTATTCCTTTGTGCATAGTAACCTTGTTATAACAATTCCCTTTTCTTTCCTGACTAGAAGCCCAGTGCGTGAAATTCTTGCATGTGGAAGTGTATGCACCCTCTCCAATCTGGGGCCCCTTGAGGGATGTCCGACTGCCCGATTAGGCCCGAAACCAGTAGGATTGGGCTTAAACGGGCAATCGGACATCCCTCTCATAATCCAGGACTGCTGGCTCCCAAATGCTTGCCTGCCTGCCTGCCTGATCAACCCCTAACCACTCCCTGCCAGCCTGATTGATGTCTAACTGCCCTCCCTTGCAGGCCTGGTCACCACTAACTGCTATCCCCTCAGGCCTGGGTCCTACCCCCCCCCCCCAACTGCCCTTCCCTGCAGGCCCCATCGCCCTCAACTTCCCTCCTCTGCCAGCCTGTTCACCTCTAACTGCCCTCCCTTGCAGTCCTGGTCCCTCCCAACTGCCCTCCCCTGCAGGCCATCTTGTGGAGGCCATCTTGTGCCCACATGGGGGCAGCCATCTTGTGTGTTGGAGTGATGGCCAATTTGCATATTATTCTTTTATTAGGTAGGATAGAGGCCTGGTGCACAGGTGGGGGCCAACTGGTTTGCCTTGAAGGGTGTCCTGGATCAGGGTTGGGGTTCCCTTGGTTTGTGGGGCAGCCTGGGCGAGGGGCCTGTGGTGGTTTGCAGGCCGGCTACCCGCCCGTCCCCACCTCCCCGGCGACCCAGATGGAGGCCCTGGTATCTGGGATTTATTTATCTTCTATAATTGAAACTTTGTAGCCTTGAGCAGAGGCCAAGGCAGGCCAGGGCTATGGAAGCTTGGCTTCCTCCATTGCCCAGGGGCAACTCAAGCCTCCTGCTCTCTCAAGCTTCGTGGCTGCCGCCATTTTTGTTGGGATTTATTCATGTTCTATAATTGAAACTTTGTAGCCTTAAGCAGAGGTCAAGTCTGGCCAGAGTTTGCAGAAAGGTTGGCTTCCTCCATTGCCAGGGAAACCTAAGCCTCCTGCTCGCTCCATAGCTGCAGCCATCTTGGTTGGGTTAATTTGCATACTTGCTCCTGATCAGCTAGTGGGTGTGGCTTGTGGGTGTAGCAGAGTGATAGTTAATTTGCATATTATTCTTTTATTAGATGGGATAACAAGAATGGATGTATACTGGTTCCTATGTCCATATAGAAATCCAAGCCATTGCTAGACTACTTGTTTTAAAACTTTTAGGGGCTGGTTAATTAGGAGAGTACTTCTAGGAGGCTAGATTTATATTCTTTTAGAATATAGAATTTGAATGCCTTCACTCTTTCATCTTTTTAAAAAAAATCTGTTCTTTTCATCTTATAAACACCTTTCCAGTTTCCCTATATTTATGAGTAATTCTTTGAAATGGGAAGATACATGTGCTGTAATGCTAGAAAGAAATAATTAAAAAATAAAATAGACCAGAAGTTTTTAAGGAAACCCAGTGTATAGATTATATGAACCTATATTGAGATTAATTAAAACTGGTTATTTTATTTCCAAAGGGAATTTTAAACATTAACAATGTTTTTAGGATTAAACCCTTTTATTCTATTTACTTACTATAATTTAGTGTATAAAAATTTGATTCATGAAACTTTTTAAATACTGTCCTTTATAAAGTGAGGTATATATACATCTTTGGACATTTTTGATAGGTTCTTATTGTTAAGAGATTCTAGTTAATAGATTCTGTATAAGCAATAGTTGGACAATCGATGCTACCATATATTATACCAATGTAATAGAAAATTATGCATTTTTTGTTGGGGTTTGGGTGAGTAGCTATAATCCTTTTAAAGAAAATATGTACCTTATCCATTTAGGCTATAATATATTTTATTTTGCTTTCTACATTAATATATATTATATGTTACATATCCATAGTAATAAAAGCATAACATACAAATTGACCTAACAGCCAAATAGCGGAATGACTGTCCAGTGGCCTTCCGGATGAAGCCAGGGTTGTGGGGGCTGCGAAGGCCTACACTTGCACAAATTTCATGCATCGAGCCTCTAGTAAACATATTATATAAAACACTAGAGGCCTGATGCATGAAGATTCGTGCAAGAGTGGGCCTTCCTTCTCTGGCTGCCGGCACTGCTTTGCTCTGGCTCAGAGCTACCTTTCCACCTTCCCACACTGCCCAGAGGCCCAGAGCACCTGGGGCAGTGAGGAATGCCTGCATTGTCACCATGGCGACAACGCAAGCATCCCACCCCCAGCTGCTTGATGCCTGTGTGTGCAAATTAACCTGCCATCTTTGTTGGGTTAATTTGCATACTCTTGATTGGCTGGTAGTCATGAAGGTATGGTCAATTTGCATCTTTTATTAGTGTAGATAATAATTCCATGTTACCTTATTTCATCATTTATGGACTATACATTAATCAGAAAATTGGATTTTATTAAATATTGGTAACTGCTAAATCTTGAAGAGCGATAAATAGCAAATCTAGTTACAGGCATTTTGATGCTACATTTAAGTATGGCATATGGCAACATGCTTGAGGAAGTTAATATTTTCTATCTATTTGACTTTTTTTGACATACTGTCTCATGAATTTTTTTTTTTGATTATACATGTTTTAGCTCATTTTGTGAAACTATTGTTAATTTTTTAAAAAATTAGAAATATGTATTCAAGATGAATTCAGGTTTAGGGCTTTGGTTATTCCAGGTAAACTTAATAATTACATGTTTTTTCATTTGTTACTTTGCCTTCCCATTGTTTCAAATGATTCTCCTTTTATTATTCAGATCTATTCTCTTGTCACAAATTCCTCATCTACAGCATTATAATTGAGGAGAATAATTGCATGGTATTGAATACAATTTGAATAGCTTTCCTGTGTTACTCTTTATTTTTAACTTACAAGTAAACTGTAGTTATTTACACAGTTACTACTCCCAGACGTTAATGCTAAAACTCTCAGATGAAATTCTCCTTGTAAGATAGATGTATTCTATAGGAATCAAGCTATTGTTTGATTACTTACTTAAAACTTTAAGACAAGTTAAATTTGAGTATATGTGATTTCACTTACCTAATGATTTATATTATGAAATGTAACATTAATTAAATTTATTTTTGGAATTTGATTTATATTATGAAATGTAACATTAATTAAATTTATTTTTGGAATTTGGTGTTAAGTAACACACATACTGGTGCCAGTTTCTTTTCAGCTCTTAAAAAAATATTGTATAGTCTGTGGGACTCTACTTCACAATTAGCTGCTATTGGTTGGAACTAGAAGAAGGAATAATTATAATAGCAGTGTTTTTTCTCTAAATAACTTATTGAAATAAACTATCTAATAGAAGAGTAATATGCAAATTGACCATCACTCCAAGGCACAATATGGCCACCCCCTTGTGGACATAAGATGGCTGCCACAAGGTGGCCAGCAGGGGAGGGCAGTTGTGGGCAGTTGGGGGAGACCAGGCCAGCAGGGAGGGCAGTTAGGTGTGACTGGCCCAGCAGGGGAGGGCAATTTGGGGGGGGGGGCAGGCCTGCAGGGGAGGGCAGTTAGGGGCAATCGGGCCAGCTGGGGAATAGTTAGGTGTCTATCAAGCTGGCAGAGGAGTGGTTAGGGGGTGATCAGGCTGGTAGGCAGAAGTGGTTAGGGGCAATCAGGCAGGCGAGTGGTTGGGAGACAGCAGTCCTGGATTGTTAGAGGGATGTCCAACCGCCTGTTTAGGCCTGATCCCACCAGGCCTAAACAGACGGTTGGACATCCCTCAAGGGGTCCCACATTGGAGAGGGTGCAGGCTGGGCTGAGGGACATCCCCCTTCCCGTATGAATTTCATGCACAGGCCTCTAGTATTTATATATTTACATACACGTGGAACAGGCTATATTTGTGTTTTCATTTTTAATGTTTTTAGTGACAATATAAAGAAAATACATTTGCTGAGAGTTTAATTGAACAGAACACATTAAAAAGAAGTCATTTTTCTTTATAGCAAAATAGCATGCCTATCTTCTAGGTTCCTTCAATTCTAGGTCTATATTATTTATATAATTAATGCCAACTTCCATAACAAATGGTCCCAAAGTATCAGTGGCTTAATATAAATTTATGTTTTGCTCTTGAAACAGGTGTGTAGATATCCTGTTCAGGCAGCAATGCTGGAATCTAAACTTTTTCAATATCGTAGCTATGTCCCATGTGTGTGATCTTCTAAATACCCAGAAATGTGTAGGTGTTTTCAAAACCCTAATTCCCCAAAGCATCTCATTTACCAGCCTTTCCTTCCACGTGTATTCGTTTGCCTCAACTGTCATCCCTTGTCCTAGGCATTAGTGACTTGTCCATTTGCCTTACATGTCTTTGAAAAATTACTGCAGGCGCCTCCCAGCCCCCAGCTCTGGGGAGTTCATAGTCGATGAGATAAAGGCAAGCTCTTTGAGCCACTACGTCAGGAAGTCACCAAACAGGTCACAAAAAACAATCTTAATTCTTTCAGAGTGTGATCTGTTATATTCCCTCTGATACTGGGTACCTGTACCACTTCCCATCTGGGGGGCTTTGAACAGGACCAGAGAGATAAAATACCACAGAGCTCTCTGATTGAGACTCAGCTCTTTTTTTCTTGACTAGATGTTTCCTCGGTTGCTGCCAGCTTCCTGTTGGTGTCCAGAGTTCTGAAAAAGTTGGTTTTGCCAGTTTTTGCCAGTGCATTTGTTGCTTTTGTGGAGTTGAACCATTGGAGTTCCTTATTTCACTGTTTTTGCTAACATCTGGTTCTAAGATTTTTAATGTTCAAGAATGGTTTTATCCTGAGGACACTGGGAAAGGAGAGATGATAATGACAAGGATAAGTTACCCATTGGATACTAATGGAAGAGTATCCAAATAGAGCTGCACTGCAGGCAATTGAAAATACGGGACTGTAATGAAAGGCAGAGGTGTCAGGGTTTGAGGTCAGGTTTAAGATTTGATAATGTTGAATCTCTTGGAATTTATAAGTAAATTTATAGAAAGAAGAGAAAAAGGTTGCTGAGGTTTAGGTTCGAAGAATAGTCTATGGTCACTGTGTAAAAAGGAACCTTTGAAGTTAGGGCAATATCACATTTTTCTTTCTTTTTCTAATGGGAGAATTATTTTTGGGATTTGGTGTTAAGGAACATATTCTGGTGCCAATTTCTTTGTCAGCTCAAAAAAATACTGTGTATCCCGTGGGACTCACACTTCACAATTAGCTGCTCTTGGTTGGAATTGGAAGAAGGAATGATTACAATAGCTGTGTTTCTATGCTGAGTTTTTATCAGAAAATCACTAATTTGTACTGAAAGAAATAAAGACCTGGATACTTAGTGTCTTCTTTATTTTCTGTTACCTTTTTTTCACTTTGCCAATTCTCTCCCATCCCCAAATTCATGTAGCTTATTTCTAGTTTCCATTAAACTAGAGCCAGTGATTTTCAATCTTTTTCATCTTATGGCACATAAAGTAATTATTAAATTCTGCAGCACACCAGAAATTATATTTTTTGCCTATCTGATAAGAAAAAAGTGTGTAATTTTGATTCATTCACCTTGAATGGCTATTGCTGTGTTGGTCATTGTAATTTTTTTTTTGACAATCCTAGGGAAAAGAGGTCAGTGCCCCTGACTAAATAGTGATGCATGTTTTTTTAAAAAGATATATTTTATTAATTTTTTACAGAGATGAAGGGAGAGGGATAGAGAGTTAGAAACACCGATGAGAGTTAGAAACATCAATCAGCTGCTGTGCCCACAACCAAGATACAAGCCTTTGACGGGATTCAAACCTGAGACCCTTTAGTGTACAGGTCGACAATCTATCCACTGAGCCAAACTGGTTAGGGCAGTGATGCATGTTTTAAAAATTCTTGGAGCACACCAGTGTGGCATACCAGTTGAAAATCGCTAAACTAGAGTTTTAATCTCTGCCGAATCAACTTAAACAATAATTTCTTATTCTTTTTTCCCTTCTAGTCTTTACTTCTCTCTTATTTAATATTGTTTACTACAGGCCTGCAGGCATTTGTGAAAAGTCAATGAAATGAAATTGGAAATTCATAAAAAATTCTAATGTACCTTGCCAATTTTCAGGATGGAATACCAGAGGCTCTAATTATTGGGAACTGCCAAAAAAAATCCCATTAGATTAAAAAATATATAGTTTATAAATATAGACTGAATCATAACCTCTTGGGAATTTCAAAATAATTTTTCTCCAGTGACTTATAAGTTACTTGTCTTTTAAAAAATCAATTGATAATTAGACTGGAAAAGAAAGGATATGATCATGAAAGTTTTAATTGCTCCCTAAGTGTATTTTACCAAAGTTTTAACATTTTTTTTAATTGGAAAGGAAGGCCCTGTACTACTATAGGCTGTGTTATTGAAAGTAGAAACACCAAAAGCATTTCCCCAGGAATATTGGTTTAGATCAGTGGTTGGCAAACACATTAGTCAACAGAACTGGTTTAGATCATGTTAACAATTTGTATACTAATTAAGTAAAGAGACTTTGAGGAAATTGTATTTAGAGTTGGATATTCAATTTTGTGAATATGTATTCTTGAAAACATTCCTGTTCTATTATTGTATGAGGGCATAGTATAAAACTTATCTTTATGCATTAGAAAGGCCTTGAAAGCTGGTGTCATCATAGGGCTACGACTAATCCAGTGAAATGGGGAAACCTATTAAGAGAGGTAGGTGTATGAACCCCGTGGAGTGCAGCATCCCCATTTCTCTGCATTTCCTTAATGTTTTAAGACAGTGATTGGCAAACCACGGCTCGTGAGCCACATGCAGCTCGCGAGCTGAGGTTTGCTACTCTGTTGACCAATGAGTTTGCCAAACACTGTTTTAAGATAACCTTACAAAACTGGGAAGTGAGAAAGGTGAGAATGAAAGCATACTCAGTAGACAGCATGAGAGATAGGTCCAGCCTACGCAGTCACTGTCTCATTCTTCTTGGGACCTGTAGTGATTAAGGTCTTTAGTCGCTACAGTAGTTCTGATCTCAACTCACTTGAAACTGTGGTCAGTCAGACTACTTGGGAAAAGGATCCTAAGGTCTGGTTCAGCTGACAGGCCTATATGTCTCTTCATTATTATGATAATTGAGAATTGTTTGTTATGGAAATCAATTTTTATATTTTATTGAGAATTTATAGTTAAATTATATTTATGATTTCTTAAAAAATAGGTTCCTAATTCTGTTTGAGAAGTTATTTTATTTAGAAAGAATAAATAAGACTGTATATGAAGTGGCAAATTTGTTTAGCAAAAGGGAATTATTTTTCTTAAGCTGATTTTATTACAGTATGGTATAATATTTATAAGAAATAAGCCAGAGCCGAAACCGGTTTGGCTCAGTGGAGAGCGTCGGCCTGCGGACTGAAAGGTCCCAGGTTCGATTCCGGTCAAGAGCATGTACTGAACAACTGATCAACCAGTTGCTATGACGAACACTGATCACCAGGGGGCAGATGCTCAATGCAGGAGCTGCCCCTGGTGGTCCGTGCACTCCCACAGTGGAAATGCTGCTCAGCTGACCAATGGGTGCCAGACGCCGGCTGACACTGGTGAGCACAGCTACAGTGGTGCAAGGCTCTCCTGCCACCGCAGCAGCACTACCTCATGGCGGCGGGGCTGGGAGGAGCGGGAGCAGTGCAGAGCTGGGCCCAGGCTCTGGCTCCTTCCCAGCCATTTCACACACTACTATAGCCCTTGGGGGATGTTGGACTGCTGCAGGGATCAGGCCAAAATCAGCAGTCCCATCTTCTGAGGGGTCCTGGATTGTGAGAGGGTGTAGGCCAGGCTGAGGGACCCCACTGGTGCATGAATCTGTGCACCTGGCCTCTAATCTCTATCTATCTATCTATCTATCTATCTATCTATCTATCTATCTATCTATCGAAGTAATATGCTAATTGGTCCTAACGGTGTTCCAGTCACAAGCAGTAAACAGGCTGCACATAAACAAGAGCTCGTGGGTGGGGACACACAGGGGCTCTGGCCGAGCCACTGCAGTATGGCTTGAGCAGGCCAAGAGTGGACACATACAGGGGGGCATGCCTGAGCCACGGCATGGCTTGAGCAGGCCTGGAGTGGACACAGACATTTTTTCATGGTGAAGAGACTGGAGTCTGTGTTGATGAAAACACCTTGGTGGCTATGGCAGCCAGAAGTGGCAGGAGCAGGGTGATGGGTGTAGCCCTTTCTCCTAATCAGCCCGGTCATCTCCTGCAGAAGGAGGCCAGACTGCAGCTTTAGGCCTGCTCAAAGGAGTAGGACATCTGCTGAGGGCGGACTGAGAGGGGCAGGCTGGGCTGAGGGGACCCCTCCCCTACAGTGCACAAATTTTGTGCACCAGGCCCCTAGTATATAATAAAAGCCTAATTGTTCCCTCGGGAGTTTGACCACTGGCCATGATGTGTGCTGACCACCAGGGTGTGGCGCTGGCAGCGGGCAGCAGTGGAGGTGCTGCCGGCCCCAATGGTCCCCTACAAGAGTGGAACTGTGTTGGAATGGTGGAGCAGGTGAGCGGGCAGCTCCAGACCACGGCAGGTATGAGTGGGGCCCCAGCCCCAACCAGTTGCTCTGCATTCAGCAACCAGGAGCCACGTGGGGCACCGAGGCCCGATTGATGATCCTGCAGGCAGGATGGTGAAGCAGGTGGGGCGCCAGGTAGGGGTGGGGGACTGTGAGGCTGGGGGTTGTGAGCTGGGGCCCACAGGCCACTCTGAGGAACCCCACCCATGCACGAATTTGTGCAGCGGGCCTCTAGTTTTAACATAATGAGTTTTAACATAATGAGTAAAGATTTTATTGAAGAAAGTAATCTTTCTCCAACCCTTTTACACCATCTGAATATGTTAATATTTTTGTGTTTTTTTTTAAGTTTTTGAAATGTAAGATATAGCAAAGTTGAATAAAATTACATAAAATCTTGCAAAGACATGAATCTTTGTAGTCACTTTAATTTTATATTGATAATTTTTTAGAAACTATAAAGTATGATTACTACATTGAAGTAAAGGTCCATTTACCTATATTGCTTCCTTCTCCAATACACGTTCAGTTGATTTTAGTAATGTTCCAGGGTTCGTGTTAGCTTTTTATCCCTATAGTAGGAATTAATTTTTTGCAAATATTTACTGATGTGAAGTATATAACACACATTATATGTGTCATTAAAATACTTGTTTTATTTCAATCCTTTATTCAATCTTAAGCTGTCTTTCTGGGCTATTATAGAGTTATTTAATTTAAATTAAAAATAATCTCTAGAAGTTTTTTTTTTTATTATTGGCATTTATAGACGTGCTACAAAACACATTCTATAGCCTTTTTTTTTTTTTTGGTTTTAAGAATTGAGATGAGCCGAAACCGGTTTGGCTCAGTGGATAGAGCATCAGCCTGCAGACTTAAAGGTCCCAGGTTCGATTCCAGTCAGGGGCATGTACTTTGGTTGCGGGCACAACCCCAGTGAGGCGCGTGCAGGAGGCAGCTGATCGATGTCTCTCATCGATGTTTCTGACTTCCTATCCCTCTCCTGTCCTCTGTAAAAAATCAAAATATATTAAAAAAAAATTGAGATGAGACAAAGCAGTTAAAAATGTGATATTGTCAGTACACTCAGTTTATGTTATAGTAGTTGCTCCTATTTAAGTTACAATTTTTATTTGATGAAAAGGGATCCAGGGCATTCTTTCCATATTATTTTTCATTAAACACTTAAAATATTTCAAATTTAGTCCTAGCTGGTTTGGTTCAGTGGATAGAGCAGCTGCCTGCAGACTGAAGGGTCGCAGGTTTGATTTTAATCAAGGGCACCTGCCTGGATTGCAGGCAGGTTCAATTCCCAGTGGAGGGCGTGCAGGAGGCAGCCAATCAATTATCTCTTTCATCATTGATGTTTCTATCTCTCCCTCTCTAAAATCAATAAAAATATATCTTAAAAATATTTCAAATTTATTACTAAACACCTCTCAGTTTCTGGATATTAGAAGGCTGAGTAAAGAGCAGCGTTTAGAATTGTCTCCTTCTCCCCAGGTAGATACTTTAAGCACAACTGATATTCTGCATAGGCTGAGCACTTACATATATGTTTGTCTGGAAATTGCCAGTAAAGGAAGGAGTTGGGGAAAGAGACTGTTGAACCATAATAATAATGGTTCTCAAACTTCTGGGGATCTGACTCATGTGGAGGAATTCTCAAAACAGTGGTTTATGATTCTGTAAATCTGGGATTAACCTGAGAATTTGCATATTTAACAAGTTTCCAGATGCTGCCTGTTTTTGAGGCATAATACATTGCGGACAGATCACGAGAATTCTCGTTTCATATTACAGTGTTTTACAAAGTATCATTTTAAAAAGACATTAGCTTGGAAGAACATGTAATTAATAACTTCAAAATGCAATAGGTATTTCACTTTAAAGTGTGCCTTTAAATTTATATAAAACGTGTTTTGTTTTGTTTGTACTCGTTCAATAGAAACTTATCTGGCCACTGGATAAAGCTAGCAATAAAACTACTGGTCTGCAATGTGTTAACAGAGATAAGGCTGACTGGAAACTCAGAAGGAAGACTTCACTTTAGGAAATACAGACAGATGAGAAATCTGAGAAGCAATTAGGGAATAAAGTCTAGTTCAGGAACACCTGCACTATCTGCCAGAAAGACAGTCATTAAACATGCTTTTTTATTTTTTCTAAGTTTTAAGTTTACATGGTTTCAAGAGTGAAGTAATAACATTTACATTAAAAAGTCATCATTCTATCACATTCTTCCTCATTCCTGCATTTGTGTTTTCCAGAGATAGTCACTTTTAATTCTTCAATCTTAAATCACATGATCAGATGTTCAGCTGATAGATCTTTCTCACACACAAAATGCCTTTTTAATAGATGCATATAATCTATAAAGCAAAATAAACCTTGAAGCATCTGGTTAAAGTACAGAAAAGGGAACGCATAATAATTTCTAACATGCAGATAAGAAGTGAATAAATCATTTTGATACAGTATTTATAAAATTGATTTTGACTTTCCCCAATTTTCTTTCTAGTCTTATTTTTTTTTAAATGTGAATCTCAAAATATAAAGGGTTTTTATAGTTGCAGTTTCAATCTGTCTCCCCATCTTCCTTAAATAAACAAGGCATGCATCCCTTTACCCAGTACTTTGTGTGTGACTCATGTAGGCATTATAGGTAACTAGAGTTGACATGCAATATTATTAGTTTCAGTTATACAACATACTGATTAGATATTTATATACTATATGATGTGGTCACACGGGAAGTCTAGTAAACATCTGTCACCACACAAAGTTGTGATATTGTTTGTGTTCTGTATGCTATACTTTACATCCTTGTGACTTATAACTGTAAGTTTGTACTTCTTAATCTCCATTTTTTTGCTTATTCTTCCACCACCCAGCCCTCTGGCAACTATCAGTTTGTTCTCTGTATCTATGAGTCTGTTTACTTTAGTTTTTTAGATTCATGGGTAAGTGGCATGATACAATATTTGGCCTTCTTTGACTTATTTCACTAACAAAATATCCTATAGGTATATTCATGTTGTCCCAAGTGGCAGGAGTTTATTCTTTTTCATGGCTGAGTGCTGTTTTATTTTGTGTGTGTACACAGGGATAGGCAAAAGTAGGTTTACAGTTGTTTGCATGGAAAATAATACAAGAATAAATGTTTCATGTTCTCACAACTGTAAAACTATTTTTGCCCAACGCCTATATATATATATATATCTATAGATACATACACCACTTTTTCTTTAGACATTTTTATCTGTGGATACCTAGTTGTGCTTCTATATCATGGCTATTGTAAATAATACTGCAGTGAGCATAGGCATGAATACATCTTTTTTAATTAGTGTTTCGTTTTCTTCAAATTCCCAGAAGTCAAATTGTTAGGTCCTTCTTTGTTTTGTCTGGCATAAGAATTGCTATCCCAGCCTATTATGTTTGTTTCCATTTTCATGAATTATCTTCTTCCATCTCTTTACTGGTACTGTACTTGGTGTGTGTCTCATGAGGCATTATAGGTGAGGGCTTTGTTCTTTAATCCATTTAGCCACCCTTGGTCTTTTAAATGGAACACTTATTCCAATAACATATAAAGTAATTACTAATATATATGTACTTACTATCATTTTATTTTTATATTAGCTTTAAAAGTAGTTGGTCTACTACCTTTATTATATGTTTGCCTTTATCGGTGACATTTTTCTTCTTTTTCATATTTTCTTATTGCTAGTTTTGGCCTTTCCTTTTTAACATTTTTTATATGCTAATGTAGTGGTGATGAACTCCTTTGGTTTTTGCTTGTTTGGGAATTGATTTCTCCTTAAATTCTGAATGATATCCTTAAGGATATAGTAGTGTGGTTGTATTTTGTTTTTCTTTTCATAGTGTTGAGTATATTGTGCCACTCCCTTCTGGCCTACAAAGTTTCTATTGAAAAATCAACTGATAGTCTCGTGGGCTTCCTCTTGTATGTAACTAATATTTTCCTTTTGCTGCTTTTAAGATTCTCTTTTAACATTTCAATCCTATAATACATCATCTGTATTTTACATTGTGTATTTATCACCCAAAGTTCAGTCTCCTTCCCTCACCATATATTTGACCCCCTTAACCTTCTTCATCCTCCCTCCTCCCTTTCCCTCTGATAACCACCATACTGTTGTCTGTGTCTGAGTTTGTTTTTTCATATGTTGCTTTGTTTTATATCCCACATGAGTTGTATCATATAGTTAGTTCTTGTCCTTTTACTTAACATGACACTATTTAAGCCTTTTTAAAAAAAATATATTTTATTGATTTTTTTACACAGAGGGAGGGAGAGAGATATAAAGTCAGAAACATCGATGAGAGAGAGACATCGATCAGCTGCCTCCTGCACGCCCCACAGTGGAGATGTGCCCGCAAGCAAGGTACATGCCCCCATCCGGAATCGAACCCGGGACCTTTCAGTCCGCAAGCCGACACTCTATCCACTGAGCCAAACAGGTCTCGGCTATTTAAGCCTTTTCTGATATCCCAATTAAATGGGAAATCTTGGATGAAAGTATTACGATGTATGTCCCCCCTCCCCATCATCTGGAGTCACAAGTGAGTCTGTGTCTGGCTTACTAAATTGGGAACTTGATTCCAGAGGGACCCAGCTTCATGGCCACCTGAGAAATGCTCTTATTGGTGGCACTAGTGCTACTTTGTATTGTTTTCTGTGAATCAGTGTGACGCATTTGGGGCTAGCAAATGGCATAGGTTATTTTTAATATTTTTTGTATGCTATAAAAATGGAAAATCTGTCATCAGTGACTTGAAAATCACATATTGGCTCTCTTTGACCCAGTTTTAAGTCAAATTTATTATTGCCAACATAGATTCTTCTTTTTTGTGATATAAGATATTTTGTACTAATGACTTGAGTAGCTGTACTTCAAATCCCCACAGTGTCTTTGAAGTTAGTTTTTGTAATTCAGGTAACTTTCAGGTTTTTAAAGGGGGGGGGGGTTGTTTCTTGAGGAGGCATGGCATTTCTAATCAGTTCTCTAGGGAAAGCTGTTTTAAATGCTCCAAACTTGTTTGTTGGTTCATTGTCGCTAATAAAATCTTATAACTGAAGAAGAAAGGTAACTTCTAGATATAGTAGTTGTAGGAGTTGTCCTTCTGTTTGGGAGTTTATATTGAAAGAGTGCAAATAATTTAATTGGGTGAAACTAGAATTACTGTCATTCTAGTTTTCCAGGAAATTATGGGCATAGCAGCACCACATATGCCTATCTTGTAAGGGAATTTATCATTTTCACTTTTGTAGGAGCAGATTTGGCGGCCAACCTGGCCCCCATCCTCTTGGGCTCCGCCTTGGCCGCTCCCTCTGCAGAGCTGACCTGCCTCTTGGGCATCATGGCAGCAGGCCAGGTGTCTGAGGGCTGCAGCTCGCCAGCGGCTTGGCGAACCTGAACCCAAGTTCATTTTTAATAGATTTTCAGGTTAGATAATTCCTACTGATATAGTCTCAAGTTCCTTGAGTCTTTGTACCCCCATGTGCTGTTAAGTGCATGCAGTGGAATTATTTTATATTTTTAAATGGCAGATACTGAATTTTAGAATTCTGGAACTTTCATTTGGTTCTCAGTTTCTTATTTTCTGGTGAACTTTCTCTATGCATTCATTATAACCATATTTTCTTTTACACATTGAACGTATTTATAGTGGCTGCTTTAAAATCCCTGTTTTTGCTAATATTAGTGCATTGCCTCTTCTCTCTACTTTTTCTTCATGTTTATAGTAATTTTGGATCCTCTCCCCCCATCCCCATCACTGTGAATAATAGCCATTGTCACACTATGATTTTCCAAAGTGTATTGATTTTGTTTTTATCAAGATGTTAGCTTAACAGAAGTTAGATTCCAAATTCTGATTCCCCTTTGACGCGAAGCAACTGAAATATCTGTTGTTACTTTCTACCTTAGCTGGGCTGTTCAAGTCTATCCTGAGCCATGCCTGGTTAAACAGATTTTGGGGGGAGATAATTTGCATAATCCCCTTCTGTAGCTCCTTTGCATAATCCCCTTCTGTAGCTCCTTTACCCCTTCTCACTTTTCAAGTGCTGTGGTTATCCCACACTGTCCTCTGACTCATCAGTCACCACTAACTTGAGAACCCCTCAGCCAAAAAGCCATAAAAATAGGAATCTAACACAGTGTCTCTGCCATTCTCTGGAGTCAACTTTCTACTTTTTGTTTGACTTTGGTGGTTCTCCAGTGTCTTGGGATTGTTTGATTTTATTTTGTTAAGAATTTACACCCCAAACTCTGTGCTCATTAAGAAATAAATCCTCATTGCCCCTGGTAACCTCCATTTACTTCTGTCTCTCTAAATTTGCCTGTTCTTCATATTTCATATAAGTGGAATCCTATAATATTCTTTTGTGTCTGGCTTATGTCCCTTAGCATGATGTTTTCAAGGTTCATCCATGTTATAGAATGTACCAGAACTTCATTTCTTTTTAAGGGTGAATAATATTCCATTGTAATCTCTACCATATCTCGTATATCCATTCATCTGTTGATGGACAATTGGGTTCCACATAATTGGCTGTTAAGAATAATGCTGTTACAAACATGGGTGTACCACCATATGTTTGAGTTACTGCTTTTATTTATTTTGGATATATACCTGTAATGAAATTGCTGGGTCAATCATGTTAATTCTTTAACACGTTAAGCGCCAAGCCTGTTTTGTCTTCCTTTCCATTTAGCCAATGATATCCAATTTCACTGATATGCTGGCAGCACCAGTGACTGACCAGTCCAGATGGAAAGTATAATGTCAGTCACTGATAACTGACATGGCACTAACGTGTTAATTTTGAGGAATTGCCAAACTTGTGCTGCAGAGTGTCTACCACACTTTATATCCCCACCTGCAATGTACAATGGTTTCCATTCCTTTAAATTCTCCAACACACTATTATTACGAGAGGCCCGGTGAATGAAAATTGTGCACAGGGGTGTGTGTCCCTCAGCCTTGCACCCTCTCCAATCTGGGACCCCTTCCTGGTAAGACCGAGCCTAAACGGGCAGTCGGACATCCCTCTCACAGTCCAGGACTGCTGGCTCCCAACTGCTTCTCTGCCAGTCTGATTGCCCCTACCTGCTCTCCCCTGCTGGCCATCTTGTGTGTTTGAGTGACGGTCAATCTGCATATTACTCTTTTATTAGATAGGAAAAGCATCTTAGTGGGTATGATATGGTGTATCATTGTGATTTTGATTTGCATGTCCCTAACAATGTTGAGTACCTTTTTTACTTGCATATCTTCTTTGAAGAAATCTTTATTCAAGTCATTTGCCCATTTTAAAATTGGGTTGTCTTTTTGTTGAGTTGTAGGAGTTCTTTATATATTGTCAATATATATAAAGAACTTCTTGTCAGGTACGTAGTTTGTCTTTTCACTTTCTTAATAGTGTCCTCTGATACACAAAAGTTTTCAACTTTGAAGAATTCTAGTTTATCATTTGTTGCTCATTCTTTGAGTGTCATATCTAAGAATCTATTGCCTAACCCTGGGTGAAGATTTACTGGTGTTTTATAGTTTTAGCTCTTATCCATTTTAGTGTTAATTTTGTTTGTGGTTGGTGGGGATCCAACTTCACTCTTTACATGTGTAGATTCAGTTTCGCTAGCACTGTCTGTTGGAGTCTGATTTTTACTTCATCAAGTCTATATTATATATGTGTCTCCTAAAGTCTGTACCATAAGCTTTGATTACTTACTATAGCTTTATGGTAAGTTTTGAAATTAGGAACTGTGCATGTTTGAACTTCATTCTTTTTCAAAATTGTTTTGACTATTTAAAGCTTCTCACATTTCTATTTGAATGTGAATATTGGTGTTTTCGTAAAACCTGTTTTTTGGATTCTGTTTGCTTTGGAGATTCAGCCCTGTTCATACATAGACATTTAGTTCTTTAGTATAATGGATTATAACGAAGTATCTGAGTAAACCTCAGTGTAATTGTTCTCCTATTGAAGTACAATTAGATATTTTCCAATTTTTTACTTTAACAAGCAATGCCACAGTAAATATTTTTTCATTATTTTAATTAAATCTTTATTATTCAGATTTTTACATGTTCCTTTTTTCCCCTCCATTGACCTCATCCAGAGGTGTATGATTTTTGTCCAGTCTCTCCCTGCACCCTCCTCCACCCCTTTCCCCCTGAGAATTATCAGTCCACTCCCTTTCTGTGCTCCTGATTTTATTATATTCACCAGTTTATTCTGTTGATCAAATTTTTAATTCACTTAAATACATATCTATCAATAAGTGAATCTAAAATTTGTTCATAATTTTTTGTCTTTTACCTTTTTCTTCTTCCTCTTTTAAAAGAGTACCTTTTAGCATTTAATGTAATACTGGTTTGGAGTTGATGAACTCCTTTAGCTTTTTCTTATCTGTGAAGCTCTTTATCTGACCTTCAATACTGAATGATAGCTTTGCTAGGTAGAGTAATCTTGCTTGTAGGTTCTTGCTATTCATCACTTTGAATATTTGCCACTCCCATCTGGCCTGCTTAGTTTCTATTGAGAAATCAGCTGACAATCGTATGGGTGCTCCCTTGTAGGTAATTAACTGTTTTTCTCTTGTAGCTTTTAATATTCTTTATCTTTTCATTATGGTGTGTCTTGGTATGGTCCTCTTTGGATTCCTTTTATATGGGGTTCTGTTTGCTTCCTGGACTTGTAAGTCTATTTCTTTTACCAGGTTGGGGATGTTTTCAGTCATTATTTCTTCAAATAGGTTTTCAGTATCTTGCTTTCTCTCTTCTTCTGGCACACTCACAATTCTGATGTTGGTATGCTTAAAGTTGTCCCAGAGGCTCCTTACATTACCTTCACATTTTTGGATTCTTTTCTCTTCTTGCTTTTCCAGTTGAGGGTTTTCTGAAGCTTTATATTTCAAATTTTTGACTTGATTCCACTAGTCTGCTGTTAGGTCTCTGTATAATATTTTATAATATTTTTTATTTCAGTCAATGTATGTTTAATTTCTAGTTGGTCCTTTTTCATCTCCTCGTGGGTCTCGCTAAATTTATCCATCTTTTCTAGGATATTCTTGAAAAACCTTATAAGCGTGGTATTGAACTCTATATCCAGTCATATGTTTTCCTCCATTTCTTTTGTTATGATCTCTTCCTTTGTCTTGGCATTTTCACTGTGCTGGGAGAACTTCTGTGTTAGATTCAGCCTTATAATACAAGACCTGCAAAAGCCTCTCTGTTGGGCTTGGGAGTTGTGGAGTCTCAGGGCTTAAGGGACCGCCTTGCCTTCCAGGTGGCCCTGCCCTCCACAGCCCCTGGATCTCACGTGTCTCTGGGTAATTGCTGGAGCAGACTCTGTGCACGCATGCAGTGCCTCTAGCCCGCTGCCTTTCTGGCTCCCCAGGATCTCACCCAAAACTGGGGTTTAGTGGAGTTAGAAGTGGCACAGTTGGGAGGCTCTGTCTCCCGCCCACTTGCGAAAGCCAGAGACACAATCAGCAGTTGGTCTTCTGTGAGCAGTGCTGTGCAAGGCTCCCCTAAATTTCCATGCACTTCTCCCTTTTCACCGTCCAAACTCCCCCCCATATGAGTTTCAGCTAGACCTTGGGTTCAGTGCGTTGGGAGTCTGTCTCCCTCCTGCCAGAGAAAGCCAGCCAGGTACTCCGGCACCCACTCTCTCCACATGCGCCTCTCTGTACCTCAGCTTTTTGCAGCTCCTCTGGGTCTTTGTGAACTCGTCTCTTTTCTTCCAGTTGTAGAGTTTCCACTCAGCCAGCCCTCCTGTGGTTCTGGATGATGTCTGTTCTGTCTTTTAGTTGTAGTTTTGAAATTGTTGTTCGAGGCAGCAGTATAGGTGTTTACCTATGCCATCATCTTGGATTCTCTCTGCCACAATAAATATTCTTGTGCATGCTACTTGTTTACACATTTGAAAGTTTCTTTAAGACAGTAGTTTTCAACCTGAGATCATTTGGCAATGTTTGGAGACAGTTTTGATTTGCATTATCAAAACTGAGGGGAAGGGTGCAACTGGCACCTAGTGGATAGAGACCAGAAATGCTGTTAAACATCCTATAATGCAAGAATTAACTTCCCTCCTTCTCTACTATAAAGTATTATCAAAATAGTGAATAGTGCCAAAGTTGAAAAACACTGCTCTGGGTCATATATTTAGAAGTGGGATAAAGCTTAAGGTGTTTGCAGCTTTTTGTTATTATGTAAAATGGATTTCTATAAAACATGAAGAAAATATTTCCAATACAAGATTTAGAATATAGCCAAAGAAACCTAAGAATATATGCACCATTCTATTCATTGCAGCATTATTTACAATAATCAAGATTTGTAAGCAGGCTAGTAACTGAGTGGACAAAAAAGCTGTGGTGCATTTACACAATGGAACACTATTCACCATAAAAAGAGAAGAAAATCTTACCTTTTGTGAGAGTATGGAATGACCTGGAGAACATTGTTAAGTGAAATAAAGCCAGTTAGATAAATACAAGTACCATATGATTTTACTTATTTGTGGAATCTAATGAACAAAATATACTCACAAAGTGGAGACTAACTCATGGATACAAAGAGGAGAGGTTGGGTGAAAAGAGGGAAGGGATTCGAAAAAATAAAGATTTATGGACACGGACAACAGTATGGTGATTGCCAGAGGGAGAAGATAGAAAAGGGCAAAGGGGGGATAAATTGTGACAGAAGGAAACTTGACTTGGGATGGTGTGAAATCTATAAATATAAAAAAAAACATTTCATGACTAGTGTGATTTCTCTTTTCTATGCTTGGAAAGAAATACCCACTTTTCAGCAATGCATACTAAATCCATGTTTAAAGCCACTTTAGTGTTGTGTTGATGAAATTAAAACTAATTATACTCGCCTTCTGCCCCCCAAAGAGGGAATATCTAGAATTAAAGTTTCTTTGGTAATACTGGCAGTTATAAGCAATTAATTCTCTTAAATCACATAGAGTAGAAACATTATCTAGAGTTAAGAAATTAATTCACTTAACCACATCATCTTTAACTTCATGAACTTGAAACATAGTAGTACTTCTAGCCTGACTGAAAGATTAATTGTAAAATGAGAATCTGCTTCAAAGTGTGACTTGTGTATGACAATGGTAGTTGGAATATTAGGATGAAGATGGTGATTGAATGAGAGAAAAATTACAGCATAAAAATATAGAATTTTTTTCTGACAAAATGGTTATTAAATATTGAAGGCTTAAACGTTTGCAAAATACATTTTTTTACATATCTAGTGTGATTTAAATTAAGTTCATCCCTGTCTTCAATTTAAAAAAAATAAATCTAAAAGTGAATCTCAATTTATTAAAGACCAATGGCTACCCTTTGAAAATCTGATGAAAACTATGGCTTTAGGACAGTGCCATGCTTTACATACAATTTTTCACATGATTTTTGGGTGGTTTATACTCATTTCTGAAACCCATCCATGGACCATTCTCACCCACCCTCAATTGCTCCCTACCCTACAGCTTTCCAGGTTAAGAACTTCACTAAAAGCTTATTAATAAAATACTTGAAATTATTACTGAATAGTAAAGACACAGCATTGTATGTTTTTCATCAAGGTCAGAAGACTCAGGTAGTTGGAATTAGAATTAAGTCTTCCTATGTTAAATGAATAAATATAGACCTTATTTTAATTTTGTATCTATAACCTTATTTTTCTCTCTTTTTACTAGGCATATGCAGCAGTGCTATGGCAACAAGCTAATGAAAACAGCCAAAATCCAACTGAAAAAGCATGTTTTGGAGCCATCCTACCAGAAGAGAAACTTAATGACTTTCGTGATGAACAAATAGGACAGTTACAGGAGCTGATGCAAGAAGCCACTAAACCCAATAGGCAATTTAGTATTACTGAGTCAAAGAAACCAAAATGTTAGTCTGTACAATAAAGCTTAAAGTAAGGGGTTCTGAACTTGAAATGGTTTAACTTCATTGGTTTTAAAAATTTATCTAGCTTTTAGGCTTTGAGAGTGCCTGTGTTAATGAAATCTGTATTTTTTTATTTGGGAATGTTATGAATACTCTGCAACATATAGATCAGGTCACCAGTGGGCAGAACTTTACCTCAGTAATGTAAATAGCAGCACTGGCTGGATGGGATTTGATTTTTGGACTAAATAAGGAAGAAATGGCCGAAACTGGATAAACCTGTAAAATTATCAAAAATTTTTGGATATATAAATTTGTTTTTAATACTGTACTTGTTCAAGCATTAACCTTATGGTTTTAGAGTCAACAACACTAAGGGTTGTTTGCATTTTCTATTTTGTCTCTAATTTATTCTCTTCGTAAGAGACGTGGTAGAAGCAATACTAGAGGACCTTTGTAATGTCAATTAGATTCATACGAAAGTATTGAACTTACCAGCCTCTTCAATTTCATCTAGTCTAACCACGTTTTTCAGCCTTGCAGGATTTATTTGATCAAGAGATGCATCTTGACTCTCAAGATGAGTGAATTTGAAACAATGGATTATTCCAACTAATTTTGTGTTCTGCAAATCTTGCACAGAGACATAAAGAAATGATGGGCTCAGTCGGCAATTATGGACTTAAATAAATGTATTGTTGTTATACAAATTTAAGATTAACTTATGCTATTTTAGCAAAGAAATAGAATTTCAGTGCTAGGTACCTGAAATAATACACCCTTTCAAGGGTTTCAAATCACCTCGGTGCAAAAACTGATGAGAGCTAAATGTTGAATAATAGTTGCTAAGCAACTTTACTATGCAGATAGTTTATTCTTTTAATGACATATCTAATGAATATTGTCACTCACATT
The DNA here is from genome assembly GCA_004026805.1 of Lasiurus borealis. NCBI lineage: Eukaryota > Metazoa > Chordata > Mammalia > Chiroptera > Vespertilionidae > Lasiurus > Lasiurus borealis. Next base: position 46,759 of record PVJN01006223.1, on the reverse strand, counting down.
AGATGACTGAAAGGAGAACCAAGCACCAGAGTTGAAGAACAGTAAAATTCTAAATTCAGAGCTCCCCGGGGAAGGTGCAGTCCTCGGGCTAGCGGAGCTGTTTGCTGTGTTGCCCAGGCTGGGGCTGGTCTGTATTTGCTGGACCAGCAGAAACTGCGGTGGTGCACTGAGACTGGCAGGCAGGCTTGCAGAGGATGGTGGGGTATTGGAGTTCCGCTCAGCAGTATGGCGGTTGGTAGCCTGGGGAAACAACCTGGGAAATGCAGGCAAGCTAGGGTCCATGGCAAGCACACACATTGAGTCAGGGCATCAGAAATGAAATTGTAGATGGAGAGACGGTGCCATCGGGTTTGGGATGCTCAGTGTCCATGTCAGGAGGGCCATGTTAAGTGATCACCAGTCTAGGCTACAAGCTCGACAAGAGACTCTACATCCTGGTGCTGCTACTGGAGGGAGTCCCCTGGATATCCTATCACACTTGCCACTGAGAGCTAAGCAGAAACCAGCAAGAAATCCCCCTCCTGTAATAATCCACACTAATACTTGCCCTAAAGCTTAGTACTGGTCTCACTGTACATGAGAAGTATTTACATTACCATTATCAACACACAATTCTCAGATACCAGTAAAGTCTTCAAAAATTCAACTAAATTCTGACACTATTTCCCTATAGATAATAATTCACTCCACATGTTAAGAGTTCAGTCCTACGAGACTTCCCCCACCATCACATACACACCTCATATGCCAGGCACAAGCCCAGGCTCTTACTCATGCTACTAACTAACCACCTGTAGGTGGGAGGTCCCAATGACGTCCTCCCCTCTTGGGGTTCAGTAAGTTTGCTAAAATGGCGCACAGAACTCAGAAAAACCCATATATCACGAAATCGCTGATTTATTTCAAAGGATATAATTCAGGGACAGCCAGATGAGAGGCACAGGGCAAGGTATGTAATATGGGACACATATGTGGAGCTTCCATTCCCTCCCTATACTTCCCACTTCCCCCACCTTTGTGTTCACCAACATGAAGCTCTCTGAACCCCCGTCCATAAATGCTTCTGAAAGCCACCTCTTTCACATGGCAAAAAGACACCTTTATCATTCTGAACCCTTGGGAAATTTAAAGAATTTGGCAACTGTAAGAAACTATGGATTCAACCAAATGACCAAATACCTATTTCTTATAAATCACAATATTGCTCCTCTACATGAGATAAATTTCTTTTCCTACTCCCTCAGCTTTATGCAATCCATCACCAACTCCTGTTCAAAGTATTTAATAGTTCTCTTACATTCATTTCATTTTTGTCTACCAACACTTTCTTCAGATTAAGCCACCATCTCATCTGTTTCTGTATTTCCTTCCTAATGGCTTTCACATACAAGAAACAACCAATGAATATGTAAGTGGAACAGCAAATAAATGTTTCTTCCCTCTATCTTTTTAAAAAGTTTGCATTTCAAGCAGCAGAAAGAAGGAAGGGTCAAGGGCTGAGTCTATATCCCTTCTATGGGGTGCTCCCAGCAGTCCTGTAACTACTCCCAGCTGTAACTGTCCACACCTGTTATAGTAATAATAATGATACAATACAAATATAAAATAAGAAATTGGATGTGACATACTAGAGAGTGGAATGAAGTGTGAATACCCTTAAAGGAGATGTGCATATAAGAGATAAAGTTTGTACCCCACATGTAAAGACCAGATAGCAGAACACCTGGGACCCGCTGATAAGACACACTGAAGATGTCTGCTTGAGCACCTAAAAGAGGGCAAGCTCCAAAAGAGATTAGAGCTGCTTGTCTGCCCCTCCACAGACAGTCGCTCTCCGCTCCCCTTCCTGCATCCTGCCTGAGCTCTGCGCTCTGCCGTGGACCCTGGGTCCGACAGTGAGCCACAAGCCGAGGCCTCTACAAGACACCGAGCTGCAGCTGCAACGTTCAACATCCAGTGTGTGTGTGTGTGTGTCAGCGTGGATCTCCGGGTGGCCTGCTGAGGTCTGAAAACCACCAGGACTCTGGTCAATAAACCGCGTGTGATTCGTGCACTGCCTGTCTGTCTCCTGTGTAATTTATGCTCGGCCAATATTTAATAAGTGCCTTGAGTCGTCCGTATAAGTCCATTCTATTGGCAGAGGATACTCTTGGCCACCTGTGCTTGTGTCCTTAGATAAATTCTGGGCTGGAAAATGCAGTCTCTCAATTGGACTCATTGCTACCCCAGTACAGAAGGGGTTCTATTAGAAAAATGGGAGGCAATTATCTGAATCTGCCACAAATGTGGATGCACCCAGCCGGACACATGGAAGTGTTCGTTTGTATTATCATTCAAGTTTTCAAGGCACAATAGGCTCAGCCGGCACAGTGTTTACTTAGCTTTAAGGGATCCAGAAGAGAGAGCATCCGGGGCAAGAGCATCACAGAGGCCTGGCATTGCAGCTTCTGGCGTCCCAATCACAAGCACCGGGTATGCCTTTGGTCACAAGAAGCGAGAAGAAACCGAAGTGAAGGTGATCATGTACCAAAATGGCGAGAGGGGTCAGCGTCCTGGAGCCCAAACACTTAGCTGAGCACCTTGCACCCCACAGGTCACGTGCTGAGCTGCCACTCTTCACTGTGGTCACAGTCCATAAGTTACAGGTCATATGACAGTCTCAACAAGCAGGCACAGAGTACTTAGGTCCCTCATGTAAATACAGGGATACTTTAAAAAAAATCTAAGATCAAACTGTCTGATTGATACCATGTTAAGACAGTGACCTGCAGAGTTGAAGGTGAACATTCATTCTCTATCACGCTGTCCTCTTCAGTTCACAGTGGACAGTTTTATTGTTAAAGAATCTGAGACTAGATCAGCTAAAGCTTTGGATGTAAACAAATGAATTTAAACACATGCTACTAAAATACTGTGATTGTAAGCAACCGTGTAATGTATGTGGGCTGAGAACTAGCTTTTAAGAATTTTGCCTGGGGACAAATTCTCTGTGAGATGCTTCAACAAATTTAAATACAAAATTAAAATTTGTTTGGAACAACAAAAATTAAAATAAATAATGACCAAAATCTACTCAAGCACCCCTGAAGCTGGAAGAAGATTCACAGTCCGGCTGTTCATTACTTCCTTTCACCAGGTCACATGTGGAATCCCGGCTGACAGGGAGCCTGGAAACGCAGTGTTTTAGGTGCTCCAGCCTTTATGGTCCAGGAAGCCAAATAAGTAGGTTGGAACAGATGCTGTATGGACCAGAACAGTATTACTCTCCTGTCTAACTGGGCCAAGAGAGTCCGGCCATGGCCCTCTAGCATCACTGCTCTCACTGTGACTTCGAGGAATCACAGTCACTTTAGTGCTCACCTCCTATCTCTTATAGGGGATATTTAGACTATTGCCTCAGCCACGAGTCTAGCTGTAACATTCCATAATTCCATAATTTAGGGCAAATCTATTCCAAATTCACCAGAACTTCAGTACCATGGAGAACACATAAATAGGCTGTGCATAATCGATGCCTTTAAATTTAAAAATCCACCCCATGTCAGAACTTGTGCTCTTTTGCATCGTTGTACTATTTTCAGACTTGTGAAGTATTTTTCCTGCTCTCATGCTAATGGGGCCAGTATAAAAGTCAGTTGATTGTAATTCACATTTATAATATTCAATTTTGCAAGCTTAAAATCTCTAAGCACATTTTTAATTATCTGGGTACATTTAACTTCTGGAAAAATAATACCTTTGATAAAGAAAAGAATGCTGCATACAAAAAAGATATTTCTTAGGTGGCATTCATCAATGTTTGAAGCAAAAGTGAAGCTGGGACAACAATGGGATCCAAAGGCCTGGGAGGGAACTGTCACACCGTCCCTTGCCTCAGGCACAGTCCCTAAAGGAACTTGGCTGCACAAACAAAAAGGAAAGAAAAAAAAAACAAAAAACACCTGTGGTTGAATATCAATGATGTTGACAGGTAACCATTTACTACCTTTGGACTCTGTCTGCTTTAGCTTTCCTCACAAATTTGTTTCTTGATGCTTTGATTAAATTAGAAGAAAACAATCTTTTTGCTGACAGGTGATCTTCACCTCATTGCAGTGGTAACAACAACAATAACACCCAAGTTGGGGAAGCCAAAATTTTTTTAACAAGCATTTAGACTAAAACCCAACTGCATCAAGTCATCTGGTCCAGACTACAGGGATACCTGAGAGAAAAACACACAAATGTATTTTGGCAAATTCTTTTGGATACTTCTCAGGGGCAGTTTCCTTTCTGCCTTTGGGGTGAGATTGATTTTGGAGAACAGTCCAGTGTAGCCAGGGACAGTACGTGTGCGCGTCATTCAAAACGCGGGTGCTGCACAGGCCGATTTCCTGTGTCACTGGGACGGTTCTGTGGAGGGGTAGGACCCTGACAGAGCACAAGTTCTGACATGAGGTGGATTTTTAAATTTAAAGGCATCGATTATGCACACCCTATTTATGTGTCTTCCATGGTACTGAAGCTCTGGTGAATTTGGAATAGATTTGCCCTAAATTATGGAATTATGTTACAGCTAGACTCGTGGCTGAGGCAATAGTCTTAATATCCCCTATGGGAGAGAGGAGGTAAGCACCAAAGGTAATGCTCAGACACTGAGATTTCTGTTCAGATTTTTGCTCTTTACAGTTCCCTGCGTGCCTCTAATTCCCATCCCTTTCAGCTTTGAAACTCAAAGTATGTTATAAGCCTTGAAAGATCTAGTTCTCAAAATGACCTCTCCTTCGGTTGGCTTTTCCTCTTAGTTTTATAGGAATGCAGTGACCAAAGAGACCAGCACATGTTTTTACCTGACAAGGCCTGAGAGCCTTCCAGGCTGGGAACTGGAGAGGGTTGGGAGGCTCTGAAGGGTCCTTTGAAACCTTCACAACCTCGACTTACGAGTCCCTTCGTTTGCTGGCCTCTGAGACGTAAAAACAAAGCAGCAAACCTTCCTCAGGGCCAGCCAGAAAGCGCTCACGGGCCCATGGTGATGGCTTCGTCAAGTCTGGGGCTGAGCAAATAATTCATACTTTATGACTCTGGCTCAAAAACTGTTATAACAAAAATGACCCTAATGTGTAAAAGATGGCAACTTTTTAACTGCCAAGTGCCTTGTCCCTAGTAAACTAGAGGGGGTAATTTCAAGATTTTGCATAACAGAAAAAGAGTGGGGTGAGTAGCAGCAAACAAATGTGGCAAAATAAATAAAAGGCAGCTTCCAAACAAGGTCGCGCCTAAAGAGAAGAGGGTGCCGAGGGAGGATTCTTAGGAAGAGCGTACCTTTGCCGACCTGTTTCTGTTAAGGATTGTCCTGACGTTTGCCCTGGTGACAGGGAAAGACAAGAAGGAGCGAAAACTAGCAGAGAGGTCTATCGTTAGTATCATGCCAGAAAGAGGGTGACAGGACATTTTATATGTCAACACGGAGAATAGGGACCCTAACTCAAGAAGTGGGTCCATGTGGGGAAGAACACAGAGAGGTCCCAGCAAAAGAAGAAATTCTTGTCTGGCCGATGTGGCTCAGTGGTTGAGCATCAACCCATGAACCAGGAGGCCACAGTTTGATTCTGGATCCGGGCACATGCCTGGGTTGCAGGCTCGATCCCCAGGGGGGTGGGAGGGTGCGTGCAGGAGGCAGCCGATCATTGATTCTCTTTCATCACTGACATTTCTATCTCTGTCTCCCTCTCCCTTCCTCTCTGAAATCAATAAAATATATATTAAAAAAATAAACAAACACTTGATCTCAGGGGGTGATATTTGAGCAGCTGGGAGATATCTTAGAGTTGGGCCTGCCAATCTGCTTAAAAAACAAGTGTATAGCAACAAACAAAAACAGTAAGTACACTGGGTTAAATTTGAATTTCAAATAAACTACAAAACGTGTGTAGTTCTTGTTAGTCTAGTAGACATACTAAATGGATACAATGAACATACTCAATTCAAATTTAATGGGGTATCCTGATTTCATACCAAAGAAACTCAAGAAAGCCCCCAGGAGAGCGCTGGCCTGTGGGAGAGGAACCTGATTCTGTGGTATATTTTGGGCAGGGACAGGGTGGCAGCTGAAGAGGACAAGAAGAGGAGAACCGAGTGCCCTTGGGAAGTGCCAGGTGTCCCGCAGCTCGGAGTGCCTGCTCTCCAGTGTGAATCAGCCCGACCTGGCTGGGGGTGGAGAGGACAAAGCTGCAGGAACCAGACATTCTGTCTCAGACTCAGAAAATAATTGGGTCTGGGCAAAACAAATGCAAGTAGAGCGATGGATTGCTCTCCTCCACTTTTCTGGTCTTTCATTTTCTCATTTTTTTCATAGAGACATAAGTACCCCCAAAAATGTTTTTTCTTTTATAAGAAAAATAAGAGCACACATACGATGAATGGCAGGTCTTGGGGAGACAGAAGGATGTGGCGAAGACTATGGGGAGCTCCAGCATGTGGGTCCCATTGGGGCAAGATCAAAACCCACAGAATGTCCTAATGTAAAGAATGCACTTCAGTCAATGTATCAATCTTAGCCTATGAATTGTAACACATGCCCTATATTAATGCAATATATTAGTAGTAGGAACAACTATGTGTGGGGGTAAAAGGCATATATGGGCACTCTATACATTTTGGGAAAATTTTCTGTAAAATGGAAACGATTCTGAAATGTAGTGTATAAATTTTTAAAACTGTTTTGCTCCTCTAAAAACTTTAACATTCACTGTGTTGTTTTTTAAATTTTGGCGAGACTAGAAACTATCTGGAGATTTTTAAGGTGAACACGGAACTTTATCTTTTATTTTAACTTTTCAAATTCAGAGGAATAGGATTCTGACTTTCCCTGAAAGAATCCTATATAATAAAAGGCTAATATGCAAATTGATCCAAAGGTGGAATGATGGGTCTCTATGATGCACACTGACCACCAGGGGCAGATGCTCAATGCAGGAGCTGCCCCCTGGTGGTCAGTGTGCTCCCACAGGGGGAGCGCTCCCACCTCTGTGGCAGCACTAAGGATGTCTGTAGACTTAAGCTGACATATCTCAAAGGCTCTCGGACTGCGAGAGGACACAGGCTAGGCTAAGGGACCTCCCTGAGTGCACCGAGCCTCTAGTAGATCATAATGCCCATAAGTGGCAAGGCCTGCTACTGAAATGTGGTCTGTTGACCAGCATGACTTGCAACCATTAGAAATGCAGAATCTCAGGCCCCTACTACATTTTAACCAGCTTCTTCCACACATGTTAAGCTTAAGAGGCACTAGTGCAGTGGTTAGAAATACAGGGTATGACCTCAGAGGGACTGGTTTGGAGTTCTATCTGCCATACTCTATTTCTCCTCACTGGGCTCCCGTGGGCAAATTACCTAACATCTTTAAACTTAAGTTTCTCTTATTTTCACTGCAACGGGAGTGATAATACCTATATCAGAGGTATTAGGAGGATGAAGTGAGGTCATGATTCATAGCATAGTGATTGGCAAATAGAAAGGAGCAAATAAAGGTTAAGGATTGATATCCCCAACATCAATGCTAGCAAACACCTAGGATAAATTTGAACTTCTGTTAGTTATGCCTTTTAATTCCAAGATCCCTTTTCCCCTCTAAGGAAGGAAGGGAAGAAGGAAGAAAGGAGGGAACTATAAGAAAAAAAGGAGAAAGTCTTATTCCTTGAATGAATAAGCATGCTAAAGTCACTCCTCAGAGAGCTGGACGATTCCTCTCTCTTGGTGGAAGTAATTGGCATTGCTTCCTTGCAGCTTTGCATAAAACCCTGATGACTCAGTCTGCCACAGATTGACACCACGTACATGGGCTCATGTAGCTCTGATGTAGTCCAAATGACTCTGTTAGCTACTCAATCTGATGTTCCTTTCACAGAAAAGAACACAAAGGTCTTCATTTAGTCCTATTAGGAGCACAAATCCCAGTGTGTCTGAGAATTGCATCTCTGAGGGTTGAGGAAACAGGATTATCTTCTCAAAACCACCCTTCTCTCATTGTTTTGTGGGCACCTCAGGGCCTGTCTAGGCACATTTGCCCTGAAGAATGTATGTTTGCCACCAGAAAAAGCCCTCAGACAAAAAGAAGACACGAGTGTGAGGGAGCTGTCTGAAAATGACTTCCCAAATGGCCTGGGTGGATGGGGCCATCTTGTCAGGGATAAAGACTCACATTTAAAACATAGATTAATGTACAATTACAGTTTTGAATAATCATGGTACTACATCTCTTGATTAGACTATAAATATTCATCCCATATAGTAAAGAGCTAATGTGCTAATTAGACCGGACAGCAGAATGATCTTCCAGATTGACCTTCTGGAACAATCTGTGGGTGGGGCTGTGAGGGCCAAGCCCCTTGCACGAATTTTGTGCATCGGGCCTCTAGTTATATATATTTACACACATCACATGGCATAACTTCATATATTTTTAAAATCTGATGTGTTGCCATTCAGATCTCTAGATTTAAAACTTATTGAAAACCATTAATTTGAAGACTAGCAACCAAACATCCAGCATGATACTCAAGTCCTTCACAGTCTATCCCAGCTTTGCCTTCCCCCTCTATGCCCTGTCTCTTATGTGTGTTATGACCCAACATGACAAAATCCTGAGAGTGTGGCTTCATGCTCCTGGGCCTTGTAACACGCTGGCTGCTCTTTCAAACTGTTCTTTTCTGCTTTATAATCTTCATCCTTCAAAGCCCAATTCAGGCACCTTATCTCTTGTGCAGTCTTCCCGGGTTGACAGTTGTCCCTACTTGTTCTACCACTACATCTCGAACGTTCTTTTTAGGGAACATGCACCTCATTGTTCTATTTTTTCAGGGGGCATATACCTATTGGTGCATATATGTTTCCCCCATGAGACTGCATAGTTGTCTATGTTTTACATAACTTGTATTTCCTTCATCTACCATGAACTTGACACATGATAGATACTTAATGAATAGTATTTAGTTAAATTGCATCTTACTTCCTGGATCTACGATGTCACAGGGGTAGTAAATTCATCCAGGCTTATAAAGCCAAGGTCAAGAGAAATAAAGGCAAGCAGACCTTTCCCCTGCACTGTGGTGAAGAGTTTGGCTCTTATTCTAAAAGCAAATGAAAGCCATTGAAGGAATTTAAACAGAGGAGTCACATGATCCAATCTGCATGTTAAATATTTCACTCTAGTATGCTTCCATTTAGATGTTAAAGAAAGCTTTGTTCATGGGTACTGAACCATTTATACCTTGAGCATTATGGGAAAACAGGTCCACATAATTGACATCTTCAAGGAAGTTTAGAAAGAGCAATTTATATGTGGCAAGTCAGACAAAGGGATGATCCTGCCACCTTCCTATTCCCCCACATGTTAATTTTCTATCGGGAATTCATGCCCCCTACCCCCCCCCCAAAAAAAAAAAATTTCAGCTACAACATAGAGGTATGTTCTTTAAGTCTATGGCAGAAAACCCATGGCAGTTAACAAGATAAAACATCTACAATGTCCTAATGATAAACTTGTTGGAAGTTTAAAAAATGGTCAGGGTTCTTTTTTTGTTTGTTTTTGTTAATCTTCACCCAGGCATACTTTTTCCATTGATTTTTAGAGTGAAAGGGAGGAGGGAGGAGGAGAGAAAGGGAGAGCAAGAGAGAAACATAAATGTGAGAGGGACAGGTCTATTGTTTGCCTGCTGCATGTACCCCAACTGAAGCTGGGGATTGAACCTGCAACCCAGGTACGTGCCCTTGACTGGGAATTGAACCTGTGACCCTTTTGGTGCAACTGTAACCACTGTGCAACACTGGCCATGCAGTCAAGATTCTTTTTATTGTGTGTTATTATCAGGGCCTCTGGCAGACTCCACCAGGTGAGGAGATAAACTGTGGGATGTTGGCTGATCCAACCTTCCCATCCTCAGGATGGTGGACCTTCATAGTGTTCCTAAAGCCAGCTAGAGCCTCTTGACCCTCCATGGCTAATGGCACATGTCTAGCATTCCCCACTCTGACCATCTCTGAGTGGACACCTCTCTTGCCCCCTAGCAATTACCAGGGCTTGGAAATGTCCACTACAACTATGCCTGAAACACATGGCATTGACCGGGATTTCAAACAAAAATCATTCCTCAAGGAAAACTGAACATAAATGGTGAAACTTCAATACATTTTCCTGCATTATTCATGTGCCAATATTTCCCTGATTTCAGGTGTTTTGTTTGGAAGTAATCTGGAAGAAAGACAGAGAGAGAGAGAGAGAGAGAGAGAGAGAGAGAGAGAGAGAGAGAGAGAGAGAGAGAGAGAGGAGTCAGTCAGATCTGCTGCTGTGTGATATTGGTCACATTTAACTTCTCTGACTCCAGTTTTGTCCTTAATAACATGACAGTCAAAACACCTGCCGTGCAGGGTTATTAGAAAGTCAGAGATAGTGTAAATACAGGGCTTGGTACATAATAAATGCTAAACTAATGACAGCTTTTATTGCTATTATATTTGCCAGCTATGTCTCTCCATGGAGCTAATAATATCTTTTTAATTATGAATGAATAAGTTAGAGTTGCAATCTCTTTTTGCCCTGTGGTTAATTCTACCATCTGCTTAGTTAACCTACTTCTTTCATTTTCCCATGAATATAATTCTGATTTTTACAAATTGCTTTCTTTATCATGTCTTGCGCGGATCACTCCATCCTTCAAGCCCAGGTCAAATGCCACCTGTTTATGTTTCAAGGAACACCTATGAAGTGCCACTGTATCTGTCTTCCTGGTGTAGAAGATTCAACAGAAAGTAGGATATAAGAAAGAGCCTTTCTCCTTTTATCTGTATTTCTGACGGCACGCGCTTATGTTTTTTGTCATTTGTGAACGTTTCATTCTCCTATTGGACAGCGAGTTGCTTGATACTGGCCTCATTTTACAAGTTTCAGGGTTTTTCTATGGCACTTACTTTGGTGCTTAATACTACAGTCAAGTAACATGTGTTGAATCAATAAATGACTTTTCCCAGCATGCTTTGGTGGAATAATGAAACAACCTTCTCGTCTATGAAATTGGTAGAAACAACCATAATTACTATGTCTTGGAGTATTATTAAGAAGGTGACACCTAAAAAACCCACTAAAATGGAATGAAAACACAAAAAATCAGCCTTAAAATATTTTCTTTGGAATTAGAAAACACATTTATGGCCTAATATTAGGTAACTGTGTTAGTGAGAAAAAATTAAAATGCAGAACATTTATCCAATAAGCTTAATATCTACTTAGAATACATTATAATGTCCTAAGAGAGAATCTAATTTTATAATATTAATGTAGAGAAAGTTTTGAAAATGCTCTAAATATATTTTTATGAGTGATAATGCCTAGATAAGGGAATGTTTTAAAATTATCTCTTTCTTTGACTTATTTTATAAAGGCTTTGTTTTCATCTTCTATGGATACAAATCCCAAAGGTAGGTACTTTGAAGAATTAAATTTATATCCCTCAAATTCAGAATTTGTTATTTCCCACAGAGTTATTTAGAACGCTTCATTGCTCTTTCTTTTTTCTCTATATAGATTACCTAATATTTGCCTTTTCATTTTCTCTCTGATCCAAAGCTATATTAATTTTTCATAAGTTATTTTCATTAAAAACTTATGCAAAATTAATCTTGAAAATAAACTCTAAGTCACTCAGCAGGTCTACTTAACTGGTTTCCCATAGTGGGTATTTCATTGAACTTTTAATTTTATCGAACGTTATTTAGTGCCTAAGGGGTGGAGCCAAGAGAAGAGGCATTTTAACAGTTTTACGATTTTTCTAGAACTTGAGGTTTGTATCAGCCTGTTACCTGTAAAACGATACACATCTTCACATACTAAAGCAGCCCATTCTTTCTATCTATCTATGTTAGAACAAGGCATTTAGCAGGCCACAGACACCACTTAGCTATCAGTTTGCCAGACCATTATCTGAAGAAAGCTGAGAATGATGAAATTACTCTAGGCTTTCTCTCGAACCCAAAACCTCTAAAATGCTTTTTCCGTCACAACATATACCAGAAACAGAAACATCTATAGAATCCCTCCACATTTCCTGAATCCCTCTGCAGCCAGATGCCTCAGTGCCGGTGAGCCCTGTGAATGGCTCCTGCAAACTGGAAACCACGGTTCTCTTTTCCTGAGAGCCTCCATTTAATAGAGTCAATAGCCCCCTTTCCTTTCCCAACTAGATTTGTAGAACACTGTGTTTTCTATTTCAGGCCGAGTTAAAGAATGTTAAGCTAATAATGGTGTGTTACGGCAGGAGAAACAGGAAGATTACAAAATTGTTTAAAGAAAATTCTTCCCGGAGGGAAAAAACACACACACAGGTTAAGGAAGCTAGAGATCAAAACACCAGGCTAGCAATACACCTGAATGCTAAAAGCTCTGAGACATACGAAGATCAATATTCTTGTTTAAACAAATCGTGCCTTCATTTCTTTCTGAAATTCAACCCAGTGAGTTATTCGAAGCAAAAGATAATGCCAACATCATTCTAAAATGTTATATTTACATTAATTACATGTGACAAGTAGGATGACATTTTCAGACCTTATATCATTTTTCTCTAAAATTGGAGAAATTGTACCCTCAACAGTAGTCTCCCAGTAAGATCCCTAGGTTCCTTCAGATATCCAGGGGCACAGACACAGGTTGAGGTGTGCCCTTGTGCTGCAGACCGAGCACAGTGTGAGGTGCTGGTGGTGGAAATTATTGTAATAGGGCCGAAGGCTACACAAGAGCTGCTCTCTTGAGATTGAACCACTGCATCCTGCTTGAGGCAGCAACATAAACAAATGATGTTAAATAGACTGGTAGGTGGTTCTTAAACATTGGTGCCCGTATAACTAATCTAGCATGTCTATAAAATTCAGATTCCAAGGCTCCTACTCCCGGAGATTGATGCAGTTGATTTGGTTTAAGGGCTGTGAACATGGGTTTTAGAAATGCTCCAGGTAATTCATTTTGAGGAACACTATACTTGGAGCTTATAATCAAGTACTCAATAAAGGCTATGTTAGGTCTAATATCTGTTTGGGAAAACTTTAAGGAAGAGGCTGGGTGGGTCTTAAAGCATGATATAGTTCTTCATGTCTGGAAAAAGAGGTGAGTCTTTCACATTAAAAAGTGTCATGAGCCAGGGCCCAGAGGTAGGAATGGGTTTTATGAGAAGGGACAATGAGGAGCCACTGTCCTAACATGCAGAGGTTATGGTGGGACGCAAAGATAATACCGGGAAGGTCGATGCTCAGTAAATACTTGTTGGATACAACTTTATTCCTGGGAGCTGTCATCTGTAGATTCAAAACTTATATGAAATACTTTTCTATTTCTTCATCCCATTCCCTACTAAAAGCTACAACTTCTCTCCTGGTCTCAATGCCACTGTTATGGAAGTGTGCACTTCCTTTCTTATTATGATTCATATAATCATCTTGTCTTCCTTATTACCTTGCAGACTTTTTGAGGGCAATTCTTAACAGATTTATATTTTGGGGTTTGTTTATTTTATTCTATCATATAATGCTTTGCACATAGGTGGTGCCCAAAACACTTGTTTAAAAAATCTATTGATGACATTGTCACTTTGTCAATGAGTATATGTCATGGGCTAGACATTACACTAGGTACTTTGTACTTAACATATCACTTAGTTTTTGTAAACCTAGAACACATTAGGCATTGTTACGTGTTTTAGGAAAGAACACCGAGGCTTAGAAAGTCAAGTACTTGTCTGTAGTCACACAGTTCTAATGGGAGAGGCATAAAGAGCTATAGGACTGGAAACTGACTCAAAAGATGTTCTCTTTCCCTGCTGGATGGAATGAAGGAATGAAAGAGAAAGTGAATGGGGAGTATAAAGGTAATTCATCATCTTTTTTAAAAATATATTTTATTGATCTTTTTATAGAGAGGAAGGGAGAGGGATAGAGAGCTAGAAACATTGATGAGAGAGAAACATCGATGAGAGAGAAACATCGATCAGTCGCCTCCTGCACACCCCTTACTGGGGATGTGGCCACAACCAAGATACATGCCTTTGACCAGAATTGAACCCAGGACCTTTCAGTTCACAGGCTGACGCTCTATCCACTGAGCCAAACCGGTTTTGGCAGTAATTCATCTTCTTTATGGATGTTTAGAGAGGGAGGGAAAAGGAGAGAGACGGAGTAGGAGAGAGGGAGAGAAGTAAGGAGAGAGAGAAAGAGAGAAAGAGAAACATCAATTGGTTGCTTCCCATATGCCCCTTGTCTGGGGATTGAACTTGCAACCTAGATATGTGTCCTGACTGGGAATCAAACCTGCAACCTTTTGGTGTATGAGAGGATGCTCAACCAACTGAACCCCACTGGCCAGGACAGTAAGTAATTCATCTTAACTGAGGAAGAATAAATGAGATCTTAATCATTTAGTAATCTTAATAAATAAGATCTTAATCTTAATTGCATGCATTGCAATCTGCTTATTCTAGAAGTAGAAGGAAGGTAGGCAAGGACTCTGTCCAGCTCTGAGTTCTTTGGAAGTCTGCTGGCAGGGCGTGGCAGAGCATAGGCTGAGCCGTTAGAAGGGGCGTGGAACTCAGGGTGGGGCCTGCTCTACCCGAGTTGATAAGGAGGTAGATCCAACTGTTGACACAGCAGTACAGTGAGAAAGTGACAGAGGAAGAAAACAATTCCTTTTTGACTGGAGCTGGTCTTGGATGAACAACCACCCGAGTGACCGGTTAAAAAATGCCAATGACCAGGTCCCATCTCCAGAGCTTCTGATTACATTGGTCTGGGAGGATTCCCGGACATTTGAAATGTACTGTGCAGCCAGGGTTGAGGAATCGCTGTCCTCCGATTTCACATCAGTTCCTCAACACTAGGATTTGGTGTCACTGACCCCACAGCTTTGCCTTCCACAGGTGCCTTTCAGGGTAATAAGGCATGACTCTGAGGTTACTGGACCCCTGATGTGGAATGAAACAATGTGATTATTGCCAGGGACCTGCTTGGCTCTGATTAGATGAAAGCCATCTTTTTTTCCTGAGTATTCCACGCGATTTTGCTTCTGGGACCAAATTTATGCAATCATTGGTAAAGGGCCTGCTTAGCAAAATTAATGAAAACGTAATTAAGCAAGTTTCCCTCTGCTGTGCCATTTGAAGGGTCCCTATAATTTTTAAATAATAAAATAGTAGGATAACAAATTAAGAAAATGATTGTTCACATTACAAGTTAGGCTTTTCAATTAAACTCAAATTATACCTCTAATGAAGTAGATCATTAGTGATGCTTTCCAATTACAAAGCAAGACTTAAGGGATAAAGCACGGGCCTGGAAGCTGGAGAACGAGCTCCACATCCCGACTTTGCAGAAGGAGATGGCTAACCTCAGAGAGGGCATGGAACTCGCCCGAGTCTCAGTTTCCCAGTTTGTAAGGTGAGGACAGCGATCCGTGCAATGCTGTGCTGGCAAACGCGTAACAACCGGCTCCTCAGAGGCGAGGCTGACTTGTGGCATTTGCCAGTTTCTGACATGTAAATACTCCCATCGTGGCAGATTCAAATTAGCAACAGAACTGGCTCACAACTTCCCTGAAAATGTGTCAATGGGCTCTCAGGAGTACCACTGCTTACTGAGATATTATAGTGACAAAATGAGGACATGTGTATGTCAATGATCTTATACGCATTTATGCATAAGCCATGGACACAGACACTATTGCGGTGAAGGCCTAGGGTGGGGTGGGTGTTGGATGGAGGGGATCAATGGGGATAAGAAAAAGGGGGATATCTATAATACTTTCAACAATAAAGATTAAATAAATAAATAAATGAATAATCGCAGTGGCTGGCCCAAACTTAATCAATATGTACCATGTTCCTTAATTATAGTTTCCAAAAATTTCAAATGTTTCCTCTTTTGAAGATACAATTGCTAGCCATTTGGAAAACAAAATACTTTACTCATGGCAAAAAAGCGCAATATGGTTTTAGAAACTAAAGCCAGAAATAGATTTATGTTCTTCCAAGCTGGGTTAGGCCTTCATTCACTGTGTTTCCCATTATGAGTCCTGGAAATTCTACATTTAGATATTTGAGAATTATTCGACCTGTGTGGAAAATTGATTCACAAATCTTCATTAAGCACAGTTTGAGTTCTCAGCACTGTGCTACACACACACACACTATGGACAACACCAGTAACTTCCTTACAAAGCAAGATTTGCATGTGTGAAAATCTTAATTATCTTTAACATTATTTTTCTCAATGACCTTCCCCATTTTTGGCATCTAGTGCTTCTCCATGCCTCTTCCCTGCTCCTCCTTCTAGGGTCTCTTTCCCTTTCCCTTTTTTCTTCTCTCTCTCTCTCTCTCTCTCTCTCTCTCTCTCTCTCTCTCTCTCTCAGTAAACACACCACTAGAAAGATAATGGTCAGATCTGAGACAAGAGGACAGATATTTGGCAGCAACGCAGGGGGGTTAAGCTATACACTCTCCCGCCTTTGGCAAGGGGTTTGGTGCCAAGTGATGACATTAATGGAGGTCAGTCAAAGCTCTTTCCGACCAAAGCACCCAAGTGACTGGGTGCCTGTTTGCTGAGCTCTAAGCATGGGAAGGCACAGTTAACAGCTCTCCCTGGTGTGGGCCTCTCATTCTGCACTTACTCCCACACTTCCTGCCATATACTCTGAATTAAACAGACTCTTACCAAAGCCGGAATAGCCCTGCCTGAACCTGCCCACTGCTCCAATAACAACAAATTTGCATTTATTGAGTGCTCATTCTGAGCTAGGAGTTGCCCTTTTTGCTGATTGGAAATCAGTCACCTAATTTTCAAAACAAACCTTTAGGACATTAATTCTGATTTACAGATGGGAAAACTGAGGACTTAATTTAAACCCCGTTTCTGAGGTCACACAAGGCCAGTGTGGCAGGGTGGGGTTTAAACAACAGTAGTGAGTGGGGACTTAATTCGTTCTTCTTTTTTTTTTTTTAAGTCCTCACCCAAGAATATTTCCCATGGATTTCTAGAGAGAGTGGA
This sequence comes from Lasiurus borealis, assembly GCA_004026805.1. Taxonomy (NCBI): domain Eukaryota; kingdom Metazoa; phylum Chordata; class Mammalia; order Chiroptera; family Vespertilionidae; genus Lasiurus; species Lasiurus borealis. The sequence goes on along the minus strand of PVJN01006223.1, from coordinate 29,704 downwards.
AAGTTGGGAGGAGAGGCAGAGAGCCAGAGAAAGAGAGAGAAACAGCCATTGGTTGCCCCTACCAGGACTGGAGTACCTGCAACCGAGGTACATGCCCTTGACTGGGAATCAGACCCATTGGTCCACAGGCCAACATTGAGGCTCTAACCATTGAGTGAAACCAGCAGGGCTGGGTACTTGCTTTGTAAAGACCTGCTGTAAGGGCAGAATTCTGAGCATGGCCAAACCTGCCATCCAAAGAGGCAGGGAGTGTAGTTCTCCCCCAGGGAAGGGCCCCAGAGTAGAGGGGTGGAGGTGGAGGTACATCTTGTCTACAACACAGTCAGGGAAGATAAAACAGTGAACCAAGCCACATGCGGTTGTCTGGCTCCCCATTGCTCTCCATTGGTAAATTTAATTGAAATATGCATTCAGAAAGCTGCTCAGGTTATAAGTGCACAGTTTTACTGATGAATTTTCACAACAGAAACAGATCCACGTAACCAGCACCCAGATAAAATACTGGATAATCGCCAGCATCTCAAAAAGCCCCCTTTTACCCCTTCTCATTTGTTGAAAGAGCACTCCCCTGAGTTTATGTTTAGATTACTTTTATGATTTTGAACTTTATATAAATAGAACCGTACACATTTACTCTTCTTTTCTGGCTTCTGTGGCTTAGCCTTTTGTTTCTGAGACTCATCCATGTTGTTTTTACATACCAGTAATTTGAGCTTATTTTTTAGTATTACACTAGTTTATGTTACCATTTATTTATAAATATACGATGATTTATTTATCTCTTCTACTGCTGATGGATATTTGGGTTGCTTCTATTTTTTGGTTAGGATGAATTATGCTTCTTTGAACATTCCTGTACATGTCTTTTGGTGCCTATAATTTGCATTTGGTTGGGTATATAGAGAAGAGTGGAATTGCTGGACCATAGAATGTGCATATGTTTAACTTCAGTAGATAAATGTCAAATAATTTTCAAAAGTGGTTATACCAAGTTATACTCCTACCAGAGTTCCATCTGGTGTATAATGATGTTATAATTTTCTTTAATCTGGTAGGTGTGTTTTGGTATTTCAGAATGGTATTAACTTCCAGTTCCCTCATAAGTAATGATGTTGGTCACCATTTCTTATTGGCTATTTGAATATCTACTTTTGTGAGGTGACTGTTTAAGCTTTTTGCCCATTTTTAATTGGTTTCTCTCTCTTTTTCCTAATGATTTGTAGACATTTTAAAAAATGCAACTCAGTATACTTTGCAAGGATTTAAAAATCAATACATTACTAGCCAAATACAATTTCTTCATACTCAAAGTGAAGAATAGTACTTAATACTTCATTAATTGTTGAAAAAGTACTTATTATTTAGCAAATTTGGCCCTAGATTTGCCTTTTTTTTGATAGGTATGGCATTCCTATACTCAATAACAAGGTGGTTATTCTAGAAAAAAGATTGCTTCTTTCCCTCTCTTCCTCCTTTCCTTTTCTTCTTAGCCCATCCCTCCCCCTCTTCCTTCTTTCATTCCTATTTATTTATTACTTATTTATTTATGATTTCAGAAAGAAGGGAGGGAGGGAGGGAAAGGGAGAGAGAGAGAAAGGGGAACAGAGAAACATCAATGATGAGAGAGAATCATCCTCAGCTGCCTCCTACATAATCCCTAATCGGGAATGGAATCGTGACCTCCTTGTTCATGGGTCAACACTCAACCACTGAGGCACACAGGACAGGCCCCGCCCACTCTTTCTTCCTTCTTCCCACAACAATTTACATTTACGTCAAAACTTGATAGAGTTTCTCTTAGAGAGTCTGTCCTCAGTCCATAGCCTCCAATCTCTTTTCTGAGAACACTATAAGCAACTGGAACTCAAGTTCCAGTTTATGGAAATAGCCATATTGGAGTTACTTTATGATGTTGCTTTCTGTGTACTATATTTCATAAGTCATTTAAAACTGCTTTTAAAATTAATTTGAAGGAGAAACTCCCAAATATATGCTCATTATAGAATTTCAAATGAATAATGTAGTACAAAAAGTACATCTATAAAAATACATATTAACAAATAATACCCTCCTTCCCACGCAGGTGTGCCTGGTAAAGTACATGTGATACATGAGCATTTGCAGTACACAAAAGATAAATGCTTTTAATACAAAAGCATCCTCTGGATTACAGAGGGATGCACAACAATTTACATAATGCTCTTTCGTGACTCCGTGTTCTTTTTTGCACATTCCGTTTCATCTGTCTTTTTACCCGGCAAGCTACTCAAACGATGAGTAAAACATACTAATTCATTTAAGGAAAATGATTGATATATAAACTTTATAGCAAAATATTGCATCAAATAAGCTCCATCTGTAGAAAAAGAGCACTTCGCAGACATCACTGGGAGGAGACTTCCTTGAAGTGCTTTCTCTCCTGGTGCAGCAGATTCCCACCGATTGCTCCATACTCCCGGCTCCGATGTCATGTAATGCTGGCAAAATTGGAGAGGGTGGCCAAAAAGTCTATAGAATTCTCTAGATTCCAGGTCTGAATTCATGCCTTTTTACTGCCAATTCCAATTTAATATAAAACAAAAGGAAACAACAACAACAAAAAAACCCCACAACACATTTGAAATGAAAATTACAACAGAATGCTCAATCTGCTCAAGGAAATGACCTGAGGTAAAGGTGTTGAAGGTGTGTCTCCATAACCTTAAACCTCAGGAGAGAATGCAGAGGACTATCAGCCACTTGGATTACTGAATGCCAGGGGGAATCCATGATTCATATGCTCTAAAGGAAAACAGAAAAATGGCTTGATAGGTTGAGAAAAATGTGGAGTCAAAAAATAATTGTCTGGCCCAAACCGGTTTGGCTCAGTGAATAGCGCATCAGCCTGCAGACTGAAAGGTCCCAGGTTCGATTCCAGTCAAGGGCATGTACCTTGGTTGTGGGCATATCCCTAGTGGGGGGTGCACAGGAGGCAGCTGATCGATGTTTCTCTCTCATCGATGTTTCTAACTCTCTATCCTTCTCCCTTCCTCTCTGTAAAAAATCAATAAAACATTTTTAAAAAATTGTCTGAACATGGAAGAAATAATGGCATATTTGTTTGTTGATAGAATTATCTAGTAGAGAGGACAGAGTTGATGATACTGAAGAGAGAAGTGAGAATTGCTAGAGTGACATCCTTTGGAGGTCAGAGGAACAGGGATTCTGTGCCCAAGAGAGGAGCACAGAGCACATGTTCAAAATGTAGTGAGGGAATGAATGACCTAGCATGTGAGGATTTTTGCATTTATATTTAGTATTAAATGGGACCTCAATGTGGTAGAGGGGTCAAAAGCAGAGACCTTGGAGTCTTGGAGACCCTGCAATGTCTTGGACAATTTACTTGGACTCCCTCGAACACAGCTTTTGCGTCTGTAAAATAGGGATGACAGTAGCACCTCCCTCAGAGGGTTGCTGGCACTATTAATGTGACAGCGTATGTGAAGTGCCTGGCAAAGAGCCTGGCACATACACAAGGTCCCAAAGACGGCAACCTGCACTGCCAGCAATGCCTCTGCCTCGCATCCCCAGGGCGAGGTCCCGGGTGAATGAACGCCACAGGAAGCCACGTGCGCCTGTCAGGAGCACGCAGAGCTCCCTGCTCTTCCCTGCAGCACACCTGCTCCTGGGCCAGCACAGCGCCGGGCACTGCCCTGGCATCTGAAGGAGAGGCTCCCGAGAGCCATTTCCTCTCCTCCGAAAGCCTAACCTAGAGCAGAGCAGAGGGCGGGAATGAGGTGAACTGGGGCAGCGCCAGTAAAATGGGGAGAGGGGAAAGGAGATTCCCTCCACAAAGGTAACCAAGACTGCCTTGAGCAGGTGCTCCATCCACAGTATTACTACTTCCCATGGAATCGAAAGCCCACACAAGGAAGGCTATAAACCTGAAAATTAATTCCCAGTGTTGAGAAAGATAGGCTGATAAATATTTACAATTTGCCAGAATCTATCTCCTAGCCTGTCAATCAACATGCCTCGTCAATGGTTGTTAGAGACTTTGACAGTTTGTACAGGAACATCCACACTCTGATTTGGCTGCGACTAACCCCTCGGGGCTGATAATTTGTTTTTGTTTTTTTAGTGGGGGGCAATATCAAGGAAAAAAAAAACAAGTTATGATAGTTCTGACTGCATGTTGAACAAGTCAAGTATAAGGTTCACATTCTGATGAGAAAAGAGACCCAGGGTAGAATAATTAGGGAAAACAGAAAATTATGGCCTCTCTTTCTTAGATTTTGGAAAAATGTTAGCATATGCAGGAGTCACTGAGAATAAAATGACATTTCCATGACTACATCCCCCAGGCTAAAGTCCAATGATATAATTAATTGAGAGTATGTTACATTGTCAGCTAGAATCATATCAAATTTATCATTTCTGGCTTTTGTACTGACTATACTGCCTGCAAGTCAAGGAAAATGTCCCTCAATTCAGTAACTGTGATTAGGGCCTTGCAAATTAGAGATAGCAATATCTCATTTGTTAAGTTTCACATCTTAAATTTACCAGAGGGCTCATTTTCAGTCAATATCTTCATCAGTTACTGTCATAATCAAATAATAGAATCTTTCTTACAGTAATTAAATTTTATTTGTATTTGACTTATAGTTATGATGAATTTTCTATTGCTTTTTTTCTGAGTTTTGATATTTGCCAAAGTATCATAGGCTGGCCAATTCTTTTTTTTTTCTTTCAATCTTCACCCAAGGATATGTTTTTGTTGAATTTTTTTTTAGAGAAGAGGAAGGGGGGTGGAGAGAGAGTGAAGGAAAGAGACATAAATGTGAGATGGGAAATATCAATCAGTTGCCTCCTATACACACCCAGACCAGGGATCAAACCTACAACCTAGGTATGTGCCCTGATAGGAATCAAACATGAAACCTTTTGGCATATGGGGCAGGTTGGCCAATTCTTGAGGGGTCAATGGGAAAGTCCCAAACTAGCAGTGTGGCATCACCGATAGGTTTATTATGGCCCTTGAATCTAGTGCCTGGACTGCCTTCAATACGATACCAAGAGGTGACATGGCATGTCAGATCTCCCTCTGGAGTGGATAGACATGTATTAACTGTGCGGAGTTAAGGACTTTCATGTGTGTCACTTAATCCTCTTACCAATCCCAGAAGGTCAGTATGATCATCTCCATTTTAATTCATTAAAAAGTAAGGAAACAGGCTCAGAGAATTTAAGTGAAAGACTTGCCCACAAAACAGGCAAAATGGGGATACAAATGACTATTTTCTTACTTTGTATGGTGCTTACAGTATTCTATCACTTTAGCCCAGGACTCTCTGGTCCTCTTGGGGAACAGCACCTACCAGCGCTTTCCCTACCCTGTCGTACCTTTGGCTATAGATTGACTCCCCATTCACTCTTTACTTCATTAATTCCTTCATTCATTCATCAGAAATGTACTAGTATGTTGAGCAGCTACAAGGTGCTAAGCACTCTGCTATCCACTGGGAATGCAATGATGAACAACAGATACACGTTTCTTGCCTTCGTGGAGCTTATGTCCTACTGAGGATCATCCAACAAACAAAGGGATTTCCTGTGAGATGAGTGTTGCCAAGACCTTGGTGGGAGGAAATGAGATCCTGCAATGGGGGGACCTGCCAGGCCATCTTTGAGATGCAGTTTGAAGGCTCACATCATGACTCTGTCTTATTGTGGTGTCATATTTGCAGGAATATCAGTCTGATTTCCAAAAATCGCTTAAAATTAAAATTTTAGTGCAATTTCTTGACAAAATGTCACAGAAGGCGAGTAACATTTACTAAGCACACACTATGTGTAAAGTAAATAACCCTTCAGGGGGCAGAAACTATTAATGCCCCTGCTTTATAGATAAAGACATTGAGCTACAAGGAGATTAAGTGACTGTCCAAAATCACACAGCTCGTAAGTAATGGCAATGGGATGTAAACCCAAATATTCTGTCTCATAACAGCTATGCTATTATGCTATTATCACTGGGAAAGAGAGATCATAAAACTTTCTCTTCTGTTCTTTTCTCTTCTCCTATATGTAAAACATCCCCCCAAAAATACTCAAATTTAGGCCCTTGATTTTTCTGACTCTTCTTCCCATGCCTTCTCTAGTATAGGTCTAGCAATTTAGTGTCTCTGGCTTTTTATTTTTTGGTCATTGTGAACTGACCCATACCCCAATTTCCACAAGAAAGTGAGGGTCTAGGATCGATCCCTAAGAGAGAGCTTCCACTACTCAAGATATGTGTGTGAATTGTGTTTGGGTGAATGTATGCTCTCGTTTTTTTATTTTGTTTTAATTTCTTTATTGGGTACAGTGTTACATATGTGTCTTTATTCCCCCATTAAGGGCAAATGCTTTGTAATTCCGTCTCTTTTGTCACAGTTAGGGAGGAGTTAGTGATGAGCGAGGTCAGGAGTGAGTGTTCCCGCAGAAGGCCTTGGGATTTCCTAAGCAACAGGAGTACCTTGTAATGCTAAACAGGTGATTCAGGGAGGGCCTCTAGATCAGCAGTTCTCAACCTGTGGGTCGTGACCTGTTTTCTGATGGTCTTAGGCTCTACAGCAGTGAACCACTAGCAGGGTCGCCTAAGATCATCAGAAAACACAGATATTTACATTACGATTCACCACAACACGAGGAACTATATTAAATGGTCGCAGCATTAGAAAGGTTGAAAACCACTGCTCTAGATAGCTTCAGAATGGAGAATAGTCGCCAGAAAGACCAAACACACGATTGAGGCCAGCACAACTTTGGGAAGGAAAGTTGGCTGGATATTGCATCTCAATCACATGACCAATGATTTAATCAATCAGGCCTAACCACTGAAAACTAGTGAAAGTCTCAATAAACTCTCTGGATACCCAGGCTTGGTGGAGCATCCTGGTTGGTGAGCACACTGATGTGCTGGGAGAGGGCATGCGAGCTCCGCACCCAGGACCCTTTCAGAACGGGCCCTGTGCATATCCATTACAATCAAACCAGCTGCAAGCTTGTAGCCTTCCTGAATTCTAAGAAGTGTTCTAGCCAATTGTCAAAACCGAGGGAGGGGGTCATGAGAACCCTCCAATTTGTAGCCAAGTCAGTCAGCAGTATGGGTGGCCTGGAGACTTCTGAAACTTGTGATTGGCATCTGACATCAGGGCAGTCTTATAGAGGACCTGACCCTTAAACCCATGGATGTTAACTCTGGGTAATGTCAGAACTGAATTGTACTAAGCCCTTACGGGTGGAAATGAAACAGAGGTCATGGAAATGGCGGTTGTAATGAGAAAATGTTCAGGAAGAATCTTAAACCCAATGGTCTTGACAACCTTCTCTGTGGAAAGCCATGGCTCTCTTGTGCTGACTCTGCCACTCACCAGGAAAAAACTGGGGTAGGAGGGAACCCCGGGGGGACAGGCCTGGTCCTGCTGCTCTGATGGACTGTCCCAGGTGTGACCTTCCCTCTGGTAACACAAACACTGGGCTCCTTTCCCTCCCTGCATATCAGGTGCTTCCTTTCTGTTTGGGAAGATGCATAAGCTGTAGGTTACTTACTCTGACTTTCGTTCTCTCAGCACCCACTTTGCTCCTGGCATGAACTGCCTGTGCGTGTGAGGGGGTGGTGGTGGTGGGAGGGCGATGGATGACAGAGCAGTTACTGGGGGCTGTGAATATTACTTACTGAGCTGGTGCCTCACTAAACAGCTTTTCTGAGCAGATGCAGAATCCATTTTCTCGGTTAATTAAGCCAAATGCCTAGTGAACGAGTTGTGGGCTTTCCCCGACTCATCTGGGGCTTGCACTTAGCCTCTGAAGCTGGGGAGGTTGTGCCTGAATAATTTAGCATCTTGGAATGTTACCTGAGAACTAACACTCTGGGCTACTAATTAGCCACCCAGAACCAAGAAGATTTTTGTGTCACTTTTGCTATTTTCATAAAAGCATCATCATGTAAGATGATTTCCCTAAGGAGTTAATACGTTTCGCCGTATTTTATGATATTCTGTGGGGGCTCTCACATGTAAACAAACAGCTGAGAGGCAGGAGGTGTTTGGATGCAGAGTTGACTCCACAACGGAAAGTTTAGAGAAGGGATGCCGGTGTGGGGGCGGCTACGCATTCTGAAAAGATGTTGTGGTCAGAAGAGAAATGAATGTCTTAGGTTCAAGGATAGTCACAGGGATAAATCTTAATAAACCAGTGGCAAATCCGAATAGTATGGTCTGAAGGGCCCTTCTGGCCCTAACCAGGCTGCTGGCCTTTGTCCCTAACTTCCTGCTTGTCTGCCTGGTCATCATGAGGCATCTTGGGACTACCAGTAAACACGGGCTGGCAGCAAGCAGAAGTGGTGTCTTGGCTCCTCCCTCGCTCTGTAGCAGATAAGTCATCTCTCCAGACTATTGCTCATTCATATTTCTCTAACCTCGACGCTGCCTTCCCACACAACCACCATCCATGTTCCTCTAGGTTTTTTATGTTGGTGGGGAAGAGGAAGATGGCCCACAGACATTTCTGAGTTCAAATCCCGGCTGCCATCAGCTGTGTGGCTCCAGCATATCACACAATCCCTCTAAGCTGCGGATCTCTTTTATAAAAGTGAATAAGAATGGCTCCCGGGTTCGCTGTAAGAATTACAATAATGCATAAAGTTCTTAGCACAGCACCTGACACATACGAAGTACTGGTAAATGGCAGCTAGTAACATTATTATTTATCATATTTATGAATGGGCCATCAGTAAACAGTTTTACTCAGCAGGCCATGTGGTTCATGAAAAAGATAACTTATACAGTATAGTTAAAGAAGTTTCTATTTTTTTTTTCTATTCCACGGTGGTCACAAACTTGTTTTCTGGCCATTCAGATAGGCACTGTATGAATGAGAAGTGACATCTGAGAGCAAGCACATCCTTCTCCTAGAAAATCCATCCCCAACATACAGTTCATTGGCTAGTGAGGAGAGTTTTAAAGAGAAGGTATTTCCCCCCTAGAAATATCATACTATCAGAAATGAGGAAAGGTCTTAGTTAGTACTCTATTTCTCAGCCTCTGTGGGGTGTTTTAGTTGCAAGGAGCCACACTCATTCAGAATACCTCAAGCAAGGATTCCTAAGGCAACAGAAGAGGAATGTGAAATGTGACAGCTTAGAGAGACTGACCTTAAGGGCCTGGAGAAGATAATACATAAACTCATGGAAAATGTCCATCCTTAATAGCTAGCTTTTAGGGAAAAAGCAGAAATCAATCATTGGCTAACTGCCTAGATTCTAGGCCCTAGAAGGAGAAAAGAAAGAGTAGGAGGTGAAAAAATCAGGATGAAATTCATCCTGAAATAATATGATAAAAGACACTTGGCCCCCAAAGAAATATTTCTGTACTTGATGTTAGGTCATGGGCAAACATGCAATCCAAGATGCTCTATTGGGAAAGCAGGCCTTTTTTGCTGTAATTCTTTTTTTTTTTTTTAAATAAATGGTAGTTTATTGCTACTTCTTTAAATTTGAGAGCACTAAGTTCACCTTCTCCATTGTTTTATCTCCCAATCCCATCATCTATTTAATAATAGAGGAATATGCTAATTAGCCAGGACACCATAACATCACAACTGAATAACAGGGATCTGAGGCTACATGGCACCTGGCCAGAGCAAGGGACCTCAGGTTACACCTCCCGCCCAGCAGGGCTTGATAGGGGACTTCAGGTTGTGCCCCCCCACCTGGTAGAGCTTGTCGGGGGGGCCTCACACTGCATCCCCTGCCTGGGGGGATTTCACAGGGGACCTCAGGCCAGGCCCCCCGCCCTAGTGCCAGAGCAGAGGACCTCAGATCATACCCCCTGCCCAGGGGGCGCTTGACGGGGACCTCAGACCATGCCCCCAACTCAATGCGGAGCTAGGGGACCTGGAGCTGTGCCTCCTACCAGGAGAGGCTTGACTGGGTGGGGCCAGCTGGGTCTGGGTCTCACCCAATGGGGGTGGGGCTGGCCGGTCTCTGTCTTCTGTGTTTTTGAAGCGTGTGGGTGATGGTTCAGGGACTTGACTCTAGATCCCACAGAGCACTCCAGACTCTGTCAGGAGGGAGATTTCCATATACATTTTACTAATTTTCTTTCATCCTGACACTTCTATTATAGAGAAAGGGCAAATAACAATATTAAAATATTTCCTCTAATTAATTCACTTTTAATGTGGATAGATTTTGTGCACCAGGACACTAGTATATTATAAACTGCCTGTGTTAAAACAGAAAAAGAACAAATCCTTGTCCGAATTCTGTTGCCATTACCAGATGATATCAAACAGGTTATTTAGAATCTTTGACCTTTGATTTTTCTCAACACAAAAACTGGGGTACAATTAGCATATACGCTTGTTTTCTTTTTTTTTAATTTAAATTCTTTATTGTTGAAAGTGTTACATATGTCTCCCTTTTCCACCACTGATCTCTTCCCAACTGCTCCCACTGCCCAGCACATGCTCTTGCCCCCGCCAGTGTCTGTGTCCACTGGTTATGCTTATAGCATGCATACAAGTCTCTTGGTTGATCACTTACCCTCTCCTTTCCCTTCCCCCTATCCCCAGTCCCACCCTCCTCTGCCTTCCCTCTGAGTTTTGATGGTCTGTACAATGCTTCCATGTCTCTAGGTTTACTTTTGTTCATCTGTTTATGTTGTTCCACAAATGAGTGAGATCATGTGATATTTTTCTCTGACTGGACTATTTTGCTTAGCATAATGCTCTTCAGTTCCATTCATGCTGTTGCAAATGGTAAAAGTTTCTTCTTTTTTATAGCAGCATAGCATTCCATTGTGTAGAAATACCACAAATTTTCAATCCACTCATCTACTAACAGGCACTTAGGCTGTTTCCAAATCTTAGCTATTGTAAATTGTGCTGCTATGAACATAGGGGTGCATATTTCCTTTCTGATTGGTGTTTCTGATTTCTTGGGATATATTTTTAAAAGTGGGATTGCTGGGTCAAATGGGAGTTCCATTTTGAATTTTTTGAGAAAACTCCATACTATTTTCCACAGTGGCTGCACCAGTCTGCATCCCCACCAGCAGTGTACAAGGGTTCCTTTTGCTCCCCATCTTTGCTACCACTTGTCGTTTATTTGTTGATTTGTTGATGATAGCCATTCTGATAGGTGTGAGATGGTGCCTCATTGTCATTTTGATTTGCATCTCTCGTATGATTAGAGATTTTGAGCATCTATGTATATAAAAGCCTAAGCTGGGGAGAAACCAAGATGGCAGCAAAGGTGAACACCTAAACTGCTGCCTCACACAACAATTTCAAAACTACAACTAAGACAGAACAGATATCATCCAGAACCACAGGAAAGCTGGCTGAGTGGAAATTCTACAACTAGAAGGAAAGAAAGGGGCTCATGAAGACTCAGAGGAGCTGCAAAAAACTGAGGTACAGAGACACGTGAATGGAGAGAATGAGCAGCAGAGTGCCTGGCTGGCTTCCTCTAGCAGGAGGGAGACAGAAACTCCTGATTGCAATGAACCCCTTGGGTGAGACTCATACAGGGGGAATCTGGGCTGTTGGGAAAAGGGAGGAGTGCACAGAAACTTAGGGGAGCCATGAAAGCCAGAGGTCTGGAGGTGCATGCATGAGTGTACACAGAGAGGACTGATTTCTGATTGTGCCGCTGGCTTTCTCTAGCAGGAGGAAGATGGAACCTCCCGACTGCACAGAACTCCAGTTCCAACTGCACTGAACCCCAGTTTCAGGAGAGATCCTGGGGACCCAGACTCATATGTGTTCCTGGAGGGCATGGAAATTCAGGGGAGCCTGAAAGGTGAGGGCTGGAGGTGCATGTGTGAGTGCACACAAAGAGGGCTGCAGCAATTACTGAGAGACTGGGGGGCCACATAGGGCTGACAGGAAACCAAAGCTGTCTGCTCAGCCCAGAGACTCCATCCCATCAAAGTCAAGCACAGAGGCTTTTGCAGTTTTGCAAGTCTTATCTCATAAGGCTGACTCCAACAAAGAAATTCTCCTGGCATTGAAACAGCTTATCCTCACAGCCAATTGGCCTAGAGGTCAATTCCCCCCCAATAACAATCAAGACTTAACTACAACAAGGCTGTATACACAGTCCACAAAAGTGTGCACCAAGAGTGTCCACCTCAGGTGACTGGGGAGGCGGAGCTACAGGGCCATAAAGGACATCTAGCACACAAAGCTACTCTACCAACTCAGGGAAGTAGTGGAAATGCACAGACAAGGGAACAGATCACAAACAAAAGAAATGGAGGAAAACAAATGACTGGATATAGAGTTCAAAACCACAGTTATAAGGTTTTTCAAGAATTTCCTAGAAAAGATCAATAAATTTAGCAAGACCCAAGAGGAGATTAAAAAGGACCAACTAGAAATTAAACATACACTGACTGAAATAAAAAATATTATAAGAGACCTAACAGCAGAATAGAGGAACGCAAGAATCAAGTCAAAGATTTGAAATACAAAGAAGCAGAAAAGACTCAACTGGAAAGCAAAAAGAAAAAAACACACACAAAAATTTGAAGATAGTATAAGGAGCCTCTGGGACAACTTCAAGCATACCAACATCAGAATTATGGGGTGCCAGAAGAAGAGAGAGAGCAAGATACTCAAAACCTATTTAAAGAAATAATGACTGAAAACTTTCCCCACCTGGCGAAAGAAATGGACTTAGAAGTCCAGGAAGTACACAGAACCCCAAACAAAAGAATCCAAAAGGACCACACCAAGATACATTATAATTAAAATGCCAAGAGCAAAAGACAAAGAGAGAATATTAAAAGCAGCAACAGAAAAACAGTTACTACCTACAAGGGAACACCAATATGATTGTCAGCTGATTTCTCAACAGAAACTGTGCAGGCCAGATGGGAGTAACAAGAAATATTCAAAGTGATGAACCAGCAAGTACCTACAATCAAGATCACTCTACCCAGCAAAACTATCATTCAGAATTGAAGGGCAGATAAAGAGCTTCACAGATAAGAAAAAACTAAACGAGTTCATCAATAGCAACCAGTATTATATGAAATGCTGAAAGGTACTCTTTAAGAAGAGGAAGAAGAAGAAAAAGGTAAAGATAAAAATTATGAATAACAAATACATATCAATGAATGAATCTAAAAATCAAGTGAATAAAAAAATCTGAACAGAGTAAACTGGTAAATATAATAGAATTAGGGGCATAGGAAGGGAGTGGACTGACAATTCTCAAGGGGAAAGGAATGAGGATGGTGTAGGAAGAGATTGGACAAAAATCATATACCTATGGATGAGGACAATGGAGGGGAAGTAAGGGCAGAGGGAGGGGTGGGAACCAGGTGGAGAGGAGCTATGGGGGAAAAAAAGAGGAACAATTATAATAATCTGAACAATGAAGATTTATTACATTTAAAAAAATAAAAAATAAATGCCTAAGCTACCGTTGTGACTGAACAACCAGAATGACCAGTTGACCACTTGCTATAATGTGCACTGACCACCAGGGGGAGCTCAATGCAGAAGTCATCCCCTGGTTGTCAGTGTGCTCCCACAGCTAACCTTCCACAGCCAGCCAATCTCCCCTGGTCCCTCCTTGCAGCCAGCAGACCTCTGCAGTCCCTCCCCCTGTCCCTCCTGCCCCTCTGGCAGGCCCCAGGAGGCCCTGGCTGGCAGCTGGCAGGTCCTGGCTGGCCTGGTCCTGATCAGGACTGGGCGAGATGGCCTCTATAGACCCTGATCACTGGCTGGGCCAAGGGACCCCATCCATGCATGATTTCATGCACCAGGCCTCTAGTTTTTTCATAAGCTGGAATTCTTTTTTTAATAAACAGATGACATGCACCCTTTGGTCACACTTTGCTTCGGGGTGTGTCTTTAAATCTTAATATCTAGATTAGGAGCAATGGTAAACAAAGGCATGTGTATATTCTCTCCTCCAGGGGCTGAGTCTTTAGGCACATGTTTCAGTTTACAGAAGGACATTGAAATTTAAGAGGTCAGTGCGGCTCTCAGTAAAGTAGGAAGGTGAAATTATAGCAAGCCATTAGAAAAAGACAAATACCGTATGATCTCACTAATATGTGGAATCTAATGAACAAAATAAACTGATGAGCAAAATGGAACCAGAAGCATGGATACATAGAACAGACTGATGGGTGTCAGAGGGGAGGGGGCAGGGAGTGGCTGGATAAAGATTGTGAAGGGATTTGCTGAAGAGCATGTATGCATACTCCATGGACACAAACATCGACAACAGTGTGGTGAAGGTCAACAAAAGTGGAGGTGGGGTTGAGTGGAGGTGAGCAAAGGGGGGACAGGGGTAAATGAGGAACTATCTGCAATAGTGTCAACATTAAAAAAATTTTTTTAAAAGATAATAAATTAAAAAACAACAACACACACACACAAGAAAGCAGTCCACAGTACCTGGGAGGTTTTCACCTTGCATAATAGCTGTTTATTCTAAGAGGCACAGTTAACCCCCAAAGACTTCTGTGTGTGTGTGTGTGTGTGTGTGTGTGTGTGTGTGTGTGTGTGTGTGTGTGTTTAATTTTATTCCCTCCCCTTTTTCCCCCTTCCCCGCCCGAAGATTCACATCTTTGTCTCTGAACAAAAAGAGGCTGTTCCCTGTGGGGTCTGAGACGAAGGAGGCACAGGTGGAAATTGGGCCCTTGGGCACAAGTTCGGGTGCTGCTAACTCTCCCACTTGTACATAAGGGAAGAACAGGGAAAGGGACACACACTGGGGAATGAGGAGAGAATTCTCTGCAGGTTAATGAATTTAGCCCAAAGAAAAAGGGAAAATTATTTTGTAATTTGACTCTCTCTACCTCAATCAATAGCCACTCCCCACCCCCAACCCCTGGAGTCAAATGTGAGATTCAAAAGCAATGTTTTATTTATTTATTTATTTATTTAAAAAAAAAGATTATTGGTATTTGAATAGGCTTCAGAAAAAGGTTTTTTTCCCCCCATTTTTAAAAACAGTTTGGCCTTTATAATTACTTTGAAAGCAACACATATGTATGCTTGAAAATTTGGAAAATATAGAAAGATATAAAGGAAATAAGAATCACTTGTGATCTCATTACATAATATTTTGACATTATATTTCAATCCTTTTCTACTCATATACACACTTTACAAAGCAACACAATTATATTGCACATTCTGTTTTGTGATTTGCTTTTTTCACTTACTTTATTGTGTATTATATATTTTTCCCACATTACTAGTAAGTGCTTTTCTAAAAATTTTAAAGTACACAGTGTTTTAACATATACAGGTATCAAGATTTATTGCACTATTCTCCTATAATTGGACATTTAGACTTCCTTTTTATTGCAATGTGAACATTTGCTTTAATTTTAAATAGGAATTAAAACCTGCAAATGCATTTTAAATCAAAGTTTTAATTTCTTCTTCCTACAGCCTTAACCATTAAACATTCAAAATGTCTCTTCGCTATTGTCTAAGGATAGAACCCTTTCTTGGCCGTCTTGCAAATTGATGAAGGCTCTCTGGACAGTTGTCAGGGGGGAGATGATGAAAATGGGGTGATTGGGTGGAGTGCGGGTGAGAGGATTCTCATTAGCAGTTAGTCATGGAACTAAATCTGAATGCTTGAAATATTTAGAAGGTAAAGTTATGAGCACATGGATTCCAAGGTGTAGGTATGTTTGGCAACCGGGATGGGGTTTGTTAAAGGTGGGAAATATGAGTTATTCAGAACAGAATTAACTAGCTGAGGTTGAAGGTAAGTTTGGTAAGTCCTATTTCCCCCCAGATTTATTAATTATTTTATATAATCGACATATAACCTACATAAGTTTAAGGTGTACAATGTGATGAATTTATACGTGTATATAGTGCAAAATGTTTACCATAATAAGGTTAATTAACACACCCATCACCTTGCAAAACTACCACACTGCTATAGTGAGGCTATTAAAGCTGTTTTCTCATAGCAATTTTAGTATAGTATGTATGTGTATGTGTGTACACACACACACACACACGCACACACACACACACTACTAGAGGCCAAGTGCACGAGATTCGTGTACAGGTAGGGTCCCTAGTAGCTGCTGGCTGGTGATCAGAGCTGATCAGGACCTTCTTTCCCTGGGCACCTCCCTTCCCCTGGTTTCCTGCTGCTGCCACTGTAGCTGTCAGCCCTGCCTGCTGGTTGAACTCCTAGTCAAGGGGACAATTTGTATATTAGGCTTTTATTATATAGGATTGTTATCTACAGTCACATTAGATCCCTAGAACTTACTTATCTTATACCTGGAAGTTGGTACTCTGACCAACATCCCTCATTGTCCCTGCCCCTCGGGTCCTGACAACAACCCTCCCCCCTCCACTCTTCTGCTTCTGTGAGTCCGATGTTTTTAGTTACTGGTGTCCCCCAGTGGTTGAGGGTACGATCCTTATCTTATTCATCCTTATGCTTATATGTGGCATAGAGCCTGCTGAAGGCGCTCAGCAAATATTTGTGGTGACATCAAACAGAATAAATAAAAGCCCAGGAGATAAGATAAAGCACTTGGACTATTTACACTCCCTTCCCTTTTAATATCCTTCTGTTTGTTGTTTCTATTCTCCTTATCAATTACTCAGGATTAGGATATTTAATTTAAAGTTGACTTATTTGAAGTCTATGGACTCTTCAGAGAGAAGAAGCTCCAAGAGCAATAGCCAATTAAATATGTAACATTAGGTGGGTGTATCATGTTAAACATCAACTATAACCAATAATAAAGTGACATAAACATCCCTTGATTTAAATCTCAACAGATCGAAGGCTGGCCATATTTTGTAGGTCATTGTTTTTTTCTGGATATGGCCACCCTGCTAGGTTGATTGAAGAATCAGAGGGAGGGAGATCTAGCATGTATAGAGTTAATTCTTATGTTCAATGAAAAGAGTGCCCTGGTGGGTCTGAATGTGCTTTTTTGTTCTATGGGGAATTTTGCCGCTAGATTTAATTTAATTTATTACTTTGTACAGTATTTGACACCCAGGGGAAATTTCACTTGTTTAATAAGCAAGAGAAGCAGGATTTATGTAAATCTCAAATGACCTAATAAATACACAGCACAAGACATAGCTCATCCTTCTGCCTAACTCAATTCAGTAAAATGAAATCAGGGCTAGGTGGAGTTTTCCTGGCCAAACACACACTTTACCAATGGAAAACTTGAAGTGCTAAGGACATTTCGGAGAGAAGAAGAAATGTCCTGGAGAGGCCTAGGCTGGATCAGAAAGGCAGGTGCCCCAAGGTGGACAGCTCTGACCACTTCGACCAATACACCTCTTTCTATGTACAGCCAACACTCCTATGGTAGCCTTTCCCCCGCCTTCACCACACCTCCTACAGGTGGAGAAAGACAGGTGAAGTGATGCCCTCAAGAATTCTGAAAAGGAATAGAGACTGCAGTTTAAACCAATTTTGGGCACAGGTACCTTTGAGAATCTAATGAAAATTTCTGAGGCCTCTCCTCAGAAAACTGGAATAGTGTCATACAGACCATGCCTTCAGACATTTCCAGATCCCCTCACCTCCACCCAGAGGTAAAGCTGTCCTCTGTGCTCACCACACAAATGGGAGAGAGAGGCTACTGAATGTAAGTAAAGGGATGCAGGAAACACAAATCTGAACACTGATGCTCAACCACTCAGAAAAGAAACCAAGAAAGACATAACAATAATAGTAGCACAAATATACGATACCCATTCTGATATTGACAAAAGGCATTTGTTTGAAATAAAACAACTTTTCACATGGATAGATAAGTTCAGGAATTTAAAGCCATAATGGAAAACAGTATAAAATAAGTTTTACTTAAAAAAATAAAGACTTATTTGAGATGGAGGAAAGTTGGTTATTCTATTTCCTTTACCCTCAAGTCATCCCTCTGGCCTTTCTTAATCATCCTTGCTTTTCCTTCCTAGATTTGAGCTCAGGTTATTGATATAAAGAAGACTACATATTTATTTATCAAGAAGAAATATCTTTTTCAAATGCCAAACAAAATTTATGTGGGAAAAATCCCTCAGGCTAAATAGTGTGGAAAAACGATCTTTTAAAGAGTATCAAAGACCTTTAAGAAAATAAGCTGATTGTTTTGGTTCAAACCTGATTTTGTGTTAAGTGAATGCAGCATACAACTACAAACCTAACTCAACCATAATTTATGTAAACCTTCTTTCCACAGCCTTCATAAAGAACTAGAGGCCCAGTGCATGAGTTCATGCACAGGTGGGGTCCAGCTGGTCTGCCCCAATCAGGCTGATCAGGCCCAGGCCAGCCAGGGTTTGCAGACATGGGAGGTCCACCACCAGCCCCAACCCCCGATTTGGGGAAGGCTGATCAGGACTGCAATGCATATCAAGTAACTGCTGGTTCTGGTCATTCCAGTTGTTCTTGTTGTTCTGGCATTCAGGTAGCTTGCCTTATATATGTATATATACACTAGAAGCCTGGTGCACAAAATTCATGCACAGGAGTGGGGGGGATGTCCCTCAGCCCAGCCTGCACCTCTCTAATCTGGGAAATCCCTTTCACAATCCAGGACTGCTAGCTCCCAACTGCTCACCTGTCTGCCTTCCTGATTGCTCCTAACTGATTTTGCCTGCCAGCCTGATCAACCCATAGTCTATTCCCTACCAGTCTGATTGATGCCTAACTGCTCCACTACCAGCCTGTTTGCCCCTAACTGCCCTCCCCTGAAGGCCTGGTCACTCCTAACTGCCCTCCCTGAAGACCTGGTCCCCCCCAACTTCCCTTCCCTGCAGGCCCAGTCACATCCAACTTCCCTCCTCTGCCAGCTGGTCACCCCTAACAGGCTTCCTCTGCACTTTTGATTACCCCAACTGCCCTCCCCTGCTGGCCTGATCACCCATAACTGCCCTCCCTTGCAGACCTGGTCCCTCCCAGCTGCCCTCCCCTGCTGGCCATCTTGTGGTGGCCATCTTGTGTCACATGGGGGCAGGATCTTTGACCACATGGGGGCAGCCATCTTGTGTGTTGGAGTGATGGTCAATTTGCATATTACTATTTTATTGGATAGGATAGAGGCCTGATGCATGGGTGAGGGTCAGCTGGTGTCCTAGATCAGGGTGGGGGTTCCCTTGGAGTGTGGGACAGCCTGAGCAAGGGGCCTATGGTGGTTTGTGGGCCGGCCACACCCCCTGGCGACCCAAGTGGAGGCCCAGGTATTTGGGATTTATTTATCTTCTATAATTGAATCATTGTAGCCTTGAGTGGAGGCCAGCCAGGGTGTTTGGAAAGCTTGGCTTCCTCCATCACCCTGGGCAACTCAAGCCTCCTGCTCTCTCCAGCTCTGTGGCTGCTGCCAGTTTTGTTGGGATTTATTTATCTTCTATAATTGAAATTTTGTAGCCTGGAGTGGAGGCCTGGGCCGGCCAGGATGTGCAGAAAGCTTGGCTTCCTCCATTACCGGGGAAACCCAAGCATCCCTTCTGCTCTCTCTGTGGCCGAAGCCACCTTGGTTGGATTAATTTGCATATTTTCTCCTGATTGGCTGGTGGGTGTGGCTTGTGGGTATAATGGAGTGATGGTTATTTTGTATATTACTCTTTTATTAGATAGGATGTTTGATCAAAATGCACAAATGAGATTATGGAGGAATGGAAGAATTTCTTAGTACCACATTGTCTTCTTTGGGCTTTGAGCCAGCAGGTTAGCCCACACTAATACTGAACCATCCCTAAATTCTTGGAAATTTCCATTTTCCCTGTGAAGAGTTGCCACCAGCCTCTCAGCATACTGTAATAATCAGAGTCCACAAAGTCTGTGGGTCTGATGTGGTGATGATGGGATGTGCTGAAGTCAAGTTATCCCCTGGTGAAGAGTGAAATTGAGTCCCCAATCTCTCACTTATAAACTGGGTTGGTTTGTTCAAGTCATTGCAGCAATTGTCTTAAATGAGATAGATTAATACCATTATTTCCCATCTTATAGAAAAAGGAAGACTCAAGACAATTTAGGCATCTTGCCTAAGATCACACAAATATTAAGTACAGGAATTGAAGCTAACCCAGGTTTCTCTGACTCCAAATCTGTGTCTGCATTTATTATTATTTTATACTTCCAGAAATTATACCAGAAATCCTACCCAGTTTCTCCATGGACAGCCACAATTAAAACAAACATACTAGCATAGATCATTAGCTCTTCATGGAAAGATTTAGTTTATTCCCTAAGGAGAAGGTTAGGGTGAGATCATCTTTGCTTACTTCACTATTATGCTCATGACTGGCTCTTGTTGTGCGCTGATTCTGGCACCCAGAACCTTCAGAAGGATTGAAGTCATGTGGCCTCCGGCTTCCCACGAGGAGTTAGAACTGAGACATTTAGGGAAAGTCTCTTATGCAACTTGTTAAGCACACTGGACATGTAGCTGTCCAGGAAATTCTGGGGTTCTTTAGAAGGAATCTCAGGGCTATTTGTATGTCTTCCGGACACATGCATGCTCTCCAGGGAGGTCAGGAAATGTATGTGCTGTGGTATGAGTTGATTCTCCACCCTGTCAAAGTCTTGATGACAGAGAAGAGACTTCTGTGACGCATGTCAACTTCCAGTGCACAGGATCATGAGCCGTGCGCTTTCCTGTAAATGCTTAATTTGTTGACTGGTTAAGGTAATTTTAATCCAACCTGAATGCTAAGCAAGTCAGGATAGAATCATTATTTATCATGCCAATATTTCTACAAACTTCCTCTCAAGGCCTAGGGCTGACTTTTCTCCTGGAGCCAGGTTTGTATAATACAAAGAATGTTTTTTTGTTTGTTTACCTCAAAACACATCTTATCTCTGATGAAACTCACAGGTACAGTAGAGTGAATCTTTAATTTTGCAATTCTTTTACAATTAATGTAAATGGTGAGAAGTGAGGAACGCACCAATAGGTGTTCTGTTTTTTTGCCTTTCTCTGAGCACAAAACATTGGCTAATGTCCAACATACATAAAGATGAAATGACCCCCTGCCCTGCATTTACACACATGCTCTGCCTGTACTGTAAATGACTTAGAGCAGTGGTTCTCAACCTTTCTAATGCCGCAGCCCTTTAATATAGTTCCTCATGTTGTGGTGACCCCCAGCCATAAAATTATTTTTGTTGCTACTTCATAACTGTAATTTTGCTATGTTAATAAATCGTAATGTAAATATCTGTGTTTTCCAAAGGTCTTAGGCTATCCTGCTAGTGGTTGCAACCCATAGGTTGAGAACCGCTGACTTAGAGGAAACACTTGCTCTTGGCAGGAACATGGTTAGGTATCCTACTGTTTTCAGGAAAGATAGCATTTGCTTTGGTTGGTCCACAACAAGAGCTTGGTAAACACTGTCAGTGACTAATTAATTGAGATTGGGTATGTGAAGAGCTTCGGTTTGCTTTTTCTTTACTAAAAACATGTTTTTATTGACTTGGGAGAGAAACATAGATGTGAAAGAGAAATAGGTTGGCTGCCTCTTGTCATGCCCCTTACTGGAGATGGAGCCCACAGCCCAGCATGCGCCCTGACTGGGAATTGAACTGGCAACCTTCATCCAATCAACCGAGCCACAGTGACCAGGGTTTTGGTTTGCTTTTGAAACAAGCAACACTAACTGAAATCCTCCTGATGCTACTCTGCCCTGGGCTTGATGGGCTGAATACAAAGCGTGTGCTGACTTACAGCAATGGGCAACAGAGCCTTTCGGAAATTCCAGGAAAGAAACCTAGACTCCTTATGCCTTCGTAACAGGTAAAGTGTTAACAGTTCCATTTGTTTGGGAGGAAAAAATTTTAAGTGCTTGTAGAATGACACTGAACTACAGTAGATGAGATAAAAGTGATTTTTTTTTCCAAATGGTAAAAAAGTCTTTTCGATTTGGAGGTAATGGGGGTGGGGAGGAGTGGGCAAGGAACCCATCACATTAAGGGAAAAGAACGGAAAGCTAGTGCCGGCGCAGGTGGCACTGTAGGGTGCTGAGCTCAGGAGAGCGGCAGCCCTTCGCTTCAAGCAGCTGCATTAAGCTTTCTTAGCAGGGACCCAGGGGAGATGAGAAGCAGAGGCTTTACGGAGTCCCAGGGTGGGGTTTCCCCAAACCCTGCTTAACGAGATCTGCAGCGGAAGAGAAGTTCACACCGCGCCAGGCAGAGCAAAATGCCAGCACAGATTACAGCCTGGATCTCAAATCCTGACAAACGTGCCCGCCTGCCATAAAGCCTTCCTTTCACCGAAGAAAACTTCATTAGTTCGCCTCATCTGAGCTTTCCAAAACGTTGTGTGTTCTTTCTTTTCAGAAAACACTCGACATTTTTAATTTTTAGACGACTTCTTCATCATTATTTATCATGCCAAATAATAATGTACTTTTTATCTTCTTTGGATTAACGGGACAGTACGTGTCACAGCCTGATCCAGATGGAAGTGACTTTCCTTTCAATTGCATTATTGCTAATGCCAGGATTTAAGACAAATACCCATCTCCCTTAAACAAATACTACAGTTGTTTTTGTTCTCATATGTTAGAAATGTTGGTTTCTGGTGCTTTGTCTCTAAAAGGTTACCATTTACAAATCCTCATGTAGTTAAAGATGAAGTAGCTTATGTGCAAATGTGCTAGAGAGGGAAGGGAGGCCATCCTAAGATTTCAAGTTGGATGCAAATAAATCTCACAGATATGCTATCTTCAAGTTCAGTTCTAACATGTGAGAGGAGTAGTTGGTCAGTAGGGTACCAAGTCAGCATCCTTGCTTTGCCTGTGTGATTAGTTCATCAAGGTCTATAACGTATGCCAAATCCTATAGCTGCAAGGATCAGAAAACCAACCTGAACTGGTTTTGGCACTATAGCATTCCATGGGATTGCAGTTAGAAATTCGGAGATAAAAAATATTAAGCATTTCAATACGGTGACTGCAGAGCATTCAACTCTAAGGCTAGGGCCCCCTGAGCTGTAAGCATGGGGTAGTGATGGGGTGAAGGGAAGTGCCTGCATCTGAGGAGTAGAAACCCAGGGTCTTGCTTTGGTTCTGGTACCAATCACCAGGGTGACCTTGTGCTGCCTCTTTAATTACTTTCTTACTGACAAAGCATTTGGGGCCATTTCCCCAATATTCAGCAAGAGACTTCCTGAGAAATAATGTAAGCTTTTGTTCTGAGTGAGGCAGAAGACTTTATGTGACTATTCAATGACAGTTCCCAATCTCCTTGTCAAATGGCATACTTAAAAAAAATCCTCAGTGTTTGGTCTCGCTCTCCACGATAAACACACACACACACACACACACACACACACACACACACACACACACACACGTATATATGATGATGTTTTTAAGGAATTATAATGAGATTGGTAAACACATTTCTCATTCTCCTATCTTTTTTTTTCTTTTTTCCTGTATTGGGCGTAATGTCACAGGAAGGTCACAGGATCCTGCCACCGTGAGGAGTAAGCCCAAGTTGCTGTTGGATGTGTTATTCACAGAAGAGCCAGTCTTCAGGCGCTCTGCTCTCTTCACACCCCTCGTTCTCCCATCTTGATCTAAACTACACACAATCACATAATATTTATTAAAATGCATTGCAAAAGTAGAGGACAGGGTTAAAACTACATTCGATAAAGTTTCTCCCAATCCTTGTTTATCCAACTCAGATTAAGATTCTTCAGCAGTTGTGCGGATACAGTGGTATCTCAAGATACGAGTTTAATTCGTTCCGTAACCTTGAGGCGTGGGAAACTATGAGATGCTTGAGTCGCGGTAAACTGGTGGGTCGTGTGCAGCCGGCCGATCTGCACGATTACTCCTATCTCAAATGTTGCTCATATTTCAAAGCAAAAATCGCTCGCTCGACGGCTCGTATCTCAAAAATCTTGTATGTTAGGGCACTCGTATCTCGAGGTACCACTGGTATACTTATTCTCCCTCCCTCCTTCCTTCTCTCCTCTCTCTCTCTCTCTCTCTCTCTGTCTCTATCTCTCCCTCCACCCTCATGTTCTCTTTCCCTCAGAAAATGTTTCTCCTTGATTCCCCCTCAGACTGCTCCCCTCTGATCTTTTTGTTATGTCCCAAGTCCTTTCTCAACTTCCCACTTTTGTATCTCTACCCTAGAACATATTCACCACCACCAAAAGCTCCAGGGTCAAGAGATGCACGTAAAGGATTCTTTCACCTCACACACACAACATGGGAAAGGTCATTGTAATTTCCTGACTTGACATATATTTTTAAGTCACATACTGTAAACACAGTGAATAAGAGAAACTGCTGCATAATAGAAGGCTATTATCAATTCTCATGTAAAATGAAGACTTAAGCCCTACTAGTTTTTTTTATCTGTTATAAATCTTTATTCATAGGATCTAAAATTTTAATGTAATATTAAATTAAATTTAGTGGTTTGTGTTTCCTTTAAGTATACCAAATAAATGATTAAAACATAAAAAGCACTTTGTTTGGAGAGAGTTTGCCAGCTGTAGTTAAATACATAGATGAAAGAACAAAATAAGGGAATAAGGCAAGCATAGATCCATTCACTTACTATATCTAGCCTATATTAACAAAGTCCAACCAGTGTTAATATCCAAGGTAACAAAGTATACAATTCATTAATAAAAACTCTTTTAAAATCATTATATGTACAGATTAACCAACATAATTACGAATATAGTAGATATGTTGTCATTTCCACACACAAAAAAAGTTGGTAACATGCTAGGAAATACCTTTCCAACTATAAAAACAGAACTAAATGTTAGGGCAGAAAAAGATTTCAGAGTTTAAATATCTAAGAAATGGATCTTTGAAATATGAAAATTGATATCAGACCCACTCTATGAGACTTGTCTGAGGTGTGGACCTCGAATTAGAGGCGCCAGTGATAAGACCACTCATGAATAATGAGTGTAAGACCGAACCAATGGCAACCAAGAAGTCATTAGACCTACAGCATAGAGTTGCACATACAATTAAACACAATTTGCTCTCTTATTTAATCAGTGCCAGGCCTGTGCCAGACGGAGGACTCCACGCACGGGCTGCATGTCATAATAAGTTGTAATCATATTGATGGCACGAATTATGCTTCATTCATGTCTGCACAGTAAATGCCAAATGTTTGATATTCAAGAAAGATGTCAAGATGCCCAACAAACTGACTGCTTCATGATTTACTTGGGGTCTATTTACTTGGGCTATATATTAGCCACTCCAAAAAAAAAATGTGGAGTTATGCGATGGTCAAATCCAATTTTAGAAGTGGGAAAGAGCAGTTATGATGTTTGCATTTGTAATTTGTTCTTGTGATGATGGTATGACAGGGTTTTCTTGCTTGTGTGTGAACATATTTGTTTTCAAGTTACTGTGCACATCAGAACCCAAAATCAGTTTAAAATGAGGCTTTCCTGGAAGTCTGATTTTATCCCACATACCTACCACAAACCTGCAGCTGTGCTTGCTACACGGTGAGAGCCTGGGAAAGGAAAATGGGGAATAAAAATTCATTCCTTCATAGCTGGACTGTGCTTAAGACTATCTCCCTTGCTCTAGTTTTTCTTCCTTTTAAAAGTAAAAGATTAGAAGGTATCTGAGACCAAAAAAAAAAACAAGAGGAAAGTAAACTAAAAGATCAAATTCTACAAGGAAAATAGATGAAACAGTGAAAGTACCATGGACCTCATATACAATGCCATCCCATCTATCCTATCTAATAAAAGAGTAATGTGCAAATTGATCTACCTCTGCTATACCTACAAGTCATGCACAAGAGCCATGCCCACCAGCCAATCAGGAGTGAGTATGCAAATTAACCCAACCAAGATGGCTACGGCCAGAGAGAGAGCAAGAGGGAGGATTGGGTTACCCTGGCAATGGAGGAAGCCAAGCTTTCCACAGACCCTGGCTAGCCCAGGCCTCTGCTGAAGGCTATAAAGTTTCAATTGTAGAAGATAAATAAATCCCAGATACCAGGGTCTCTGCTTGAGTCGCTGGAGGGTATGGCCAGTCTGCAAAACACCATAGGCCCTTCTCCCAGGCTGCTCCATACCCCAAGAGAACACCCACCATGATCTTTCAGGGCAAACCAGCTGGCCCTCACCCATACACCAGGCCTCTATCCTATCTAATAAAAGAGTAATGTGCAGATTGACCATCACTCCAACACACAAAATGACTGCCCTCATGTAGACACAAAATGGCCACCATAAGATGGCCAGCAGGGGAGGACAATTGGCAGGGACCAGGCCTGCAAGGGAAGGCAGTTGTGGGCTATCAGGCCAGCAGGGGAGAGCAGTTAGGGGTGACCAAGCTGACAGAGGAAGATGTTGGGGGTGACCAGGTCTGCAGAGAAGGGTAGTTGGGGAGGACCCAGGCTTACAGTGGAGAGAAGTTTAGGAGGGACCAGCCCACAAATGAGGACAGTTAAGGGAAACAGGCTGGAAGGGGGCAGTTAATGGGTGATCAGGCTTGCAGGCAGAGTCAGTTAGGGGCAATCAGGAAGGCAGGCAGGTGAGCAGTTGGGAGCCAGCAGTCCTGGATTGTGAAAGGGATGTCCGACTGCCCATTTAAACGGGCAGTGGGACATCTCTTGAGGGGTCCCAGATTAGAAAGGGTATAGGCTGGGTTGAAGGACACCTCCCCTCCACCTCCATGCATGAATTTTGTGCACTAGGCCTCTAGTGTATATATAAAAGCCTAATATACAAAGTGTCCCATTGGGAGTTCAGTCATTCGCTATGACATGCACTGACCATGAGGTGGCAGCGCAGAATGAAGGGAGGCTCTGGCTGGCAGCTGGTGGCTGGGGAAGGGAGACCGCAGCCATCAGCCATCAGTCTTCAGGGACCTACTCGTGCATGAATTACATGCAGTGGGACTCTAGTAAGATTATAATTGAGCTGAAAAATTCCTGTCGCCTAGTGATGCTGTAGCCTAGTGATGTTGTAGCTTAGTAACATCTTAGTGCTTTCTGCAAAGGATAGCACTTCCTCCAGAAAAGCCTCAGGCAGGCCCTTCAGGAAGTGTTGCAGTAGAAGGTGTTGTTATCATAGAAGATGACAGCTATTATTGCCCCTAAGAACTTCCAGTGGGAAGGATGTGGAGGAGGAAAACGGTGATATTGGTGATCCTAACCTTGTGTGGGCCTAGGCTAGTGTGTGTTTGTGTCTTAGTTTTTAACCCAAAAGCTTAAAAGTGAAGAAATCTTTTAAATAGAAAAAGGCTCATAGAATAACAATGTAAAGAAGGAAAATATTTTTGTACAGCTGTACAATGTGTTTGTATTTTAAGTGTTTTTGCAAAAGAGTTAAAAAAGTTAAGAATATTAAAAAGTTTATAAAGTACAAAGGTTAATTTATTATTGAAGAAAAACATTTTTTAAAGAAGTTTAGTACTCTAAGTGTACAGTGTTCATAAACTGTACAGTAGTGGACAGTAATGTCCTTGGCCTTCACATGCACTCACCACTCACTCACTGACTCAGAGCAACTTCCAGGCCTGTGAGCTCCATTCATGGTTAAGTGCCCTAAACAAGTGTATCATTGATAATCTTTTATAAGTATTTTATAAAAGATTTATAATCATTTATGCAATATTTTTACTGTCCCATTTTTATGCTTAAATATGTTTAGATATACAAATATTTGCCACTGTGTTATAATTGCCTACAGTAGTCAATCCAGCAACATGTTGTACAAGCTTGTGGTCAAGGAACTATGGGCTATACCCTATAGCCGAGGTGTGTAGTAGGCTATGTCATCTAGATTTATATAGATGTGTAAGTGCACTCTATGATGTTTGTACATGACAAAATTGCCAATAATGCATTTCTCAGATGCATCCCTGTCATTAACTGACACATGACTATAAAATGCTATGGTCAAATCCATTAAGCCAACAACCCAAAATGGAAACAAACCCAGAAACTTAATGGGCATATGAGACCAGTTATCTGAATCCAAATGACTGAAAGTAGCTATCTAGTGCAAGTACCAAGGATAAGACAGGAAAATCTTACAGTACATATATATATATGCACCTAATATGCAAATTGTCCCCTCAGGAGTTTGACCGGGAGACCAGGAGTTCAGTTGCTTGCTATGACATGTGCTAACTACCAGGGGGTGGCATGGAATGAAAGAAGGCCCTGGCCAGCAACTGGCAGCTGGGTAAGGAGGCCCCGGCTGGCAGCCAGAAGGCCCCCGATAGGCACTGATCAGTGGCCAGGCCTAGGGACTCTACCTATGCATGAATTTCGTGCATCAGGCCTATAGTTGGAGATAAAACTTCATAATAAGTTTGGTAAATACATTCTCATTCTCCCATCTTGATCTAAACTACACATAATCACATAATAAAATCTTTATTAAAATGCATTGAAAAAGTAGAGGACAGGGTTAAAACTACATCTCAATAAAAAGTTTCTGCCAATCCTTGTTTACCCAACTCATCTAAGTTTCCTCAGCAATTGTGCAGACATACTTATTCTCCCTCCCTCTCTCCCTCCTTCTCTCTCCTCTCTCTCTCTCTCTATCTCTATCTCTCTATCTCTCCCTCCACCCTCACTCTCTCTTTCCTTCAGAAAATGTTTCTCCTTGATTCCCCCTCATACTGCTTCCCTCTGATGAAGTCACTGGTTCCATTCTCAGTCAGGGCATGGATTGAACCCTTTGCTAGTCTGGGTTCCTGTAAAAATGTGCATTTGCATCATTTTGTTTGTATTTTAGGGAACTTGAAGCTCATCTGTGAATTCATTAAAGCCTTCCTAGTGACAAACTGTCCAAGTCAAGTCTCAAGCACTCTGTACCACACAAAACAGGTATCTTTACTTGTGCACCTCTCCCCTCTTGGTACCAGAAGGCACCTATCACTTTAAATCTTTTGCTTTATTTCATTTCTGCTTACCACCCAAAGGGCAGGCAACAGGCGAGTCCAACAAGTGTAATAAATTCATGAAATGAACACAACTTTAGACTCCAAAAATCATGGACAAACTTTCTTAGATGGAGAAAATTCTGCCACCTTGGTAACCACTTTCTTTTATCCAACTATGAACTTTTAAAAAATTACTAAAAACTTCTTTTGTTGCATTCCCTAGTTTTCATATATACATATATACATACATATATACAAATACACATACATATATACAAATACATACACATATACATACATATATACATATATATACATATATGTACATGTGTGTATATATCTATATCTATATCTATCTATATCTATATCTATATATATATATTTCTTAGACAGGAAAGGAGAGAGATAGAGAAATAGAAACATCGATGGGAGAGGAACATCATTGATTAGCTGCCTCCTGCATACCCCCTACTGGGGATCAAGCCTGAAACCTGGACGTGTGCCCTGACTGGGAATGGAACCAGTGACCTCAGTTCACAGGTCAATGCCCAACCATTGAGCCATACCGGCTGGGCTCATTTTCAATTGTCTCAGATGTTTTTTTTTTTTTAATTAAATCTTTATTATTCAGATTATTACATTTGTTTCTCTTTTTTCCCCCTCCATAGTACCCCTCCACCCAGCTCCCACCCTCCCTCTGCCCTTAGCTCCCTCCCATTGATCTCATCCATAGGTGTATGATTTTTGTCCAGTCTCTCCCTGTATACCCTTCACCCCTTTCCCCCTAAGAATTAAC